>BPLR01008585.1:0-44812 GCA_021605095.1 Caerostris extrusa | reverse complement strand
TTTCTTCACTGCACAAGCTCAAAATCCCTTGAAATATACTGGGGAGGAGTGGGAAGGATACCGAGTCTGAAAAGGAGGTATGGATGAACCATCCATTAAATGCTTCAAGAAAGTTTAAATAATTTTCGATGTATGATAATTAAATGTTTAGATCAATTTCTTAGATTTAGCTTGGAGACGTGCATTTGATCTTCAGTATAAATGCTCGACGTCTATGAGTATTTGTTTTGCTGCAGCGAAATGGGCTGACAGATTGTACCGCTTCTCAAAAGATTGTTTGTAAATAAACATATAAAGTATGTTTGCTTTAAATGAACAAAACGTAATTGTTATTATAAAATTTGGAATTATTCGTTAAATAACCTAAGATAAAAAGAATGTTTTCCATCTCATATAATGCGTATGTGGTGGACGTTTTCTATATAGTAAATTGATAATGTTTTAAAAAATTGTAATTATCATTTTTGTAAAATTGCAATTGTTATTATTTTTGCTATGTCAAAAATGTATTGACAGATTATACTTTTTATTAATGGCTATGGTAAACAGCAAAATCATGATCATTTTAAATGAGTAAAACTGTAATTGTTATTGACAAATTTGGAATTATTGGCTTGAATATTTTTATCTCAATTCTATGACGTCAGTGACTTACTTTCACAGTAATTCAACAAATTTTCTGGTTAAATTATCATAAAAGTTGTTTAAATCAGGCAAATAGCCAAACAAAAGAAATTATTCACTTTCGAATGTATTGGATTAATATGTTGCAGTTGTGTTGTTAATTATTTTATCGCAATAGTTTTTTTCAACTTTTTTTAATGTATAACATTTAGCATTGAAGCTTAAAACATTTTGATTCTTGTAGTGTAAATATGACATCTAAGAGAAGAATGTTTCCTATGTATGTTAGCATTTGTGTATCAGTATCACTTAAATTAAGAATATTAAAAAAAAAATAATGTTTTTAAAAGCTGTATTTAAAATAAGATCATTTTAACTGGTTAAAATTAATTTGTAATTTAAAATTTTTGGCTTAGAAATATTTGGAGGCGAGTCTTTGTGTAAAGGCAATACATATAATTCTATATGTATTATTGGCTGAAATCACATTCACTCTTTCTATAGTAATTGATAGATTGTTCTTTTGAAAATTATTTTTCTAGTAAAATACTTGTATATTTAACTGGATAAAGTTTTAACTAATTTTGAAATTGTGCCTTGAGAATATTTCAAAGGGTTATAGCGTTTAGATATAGCTTCTGGAAGAAATTGAATATATTTTTTATTATGTGTATAACGTCTGTGAATTAGTTCCACCTGCAGCAAAACAGATTGCTAGATTGTAACTCTCGCAAAAGTGTTTTAGCAGATGAGCAATGGAATTTATGATGATGTCAATGTAAAGTAAAATGTTCACGATATACAATTTTTTCCAGTTAATTGAACCATAATTTCCTATCCAATAAATACAGCAACTGTTTTATCAACAGCCTTGGTTCATCTCTATGTCATTTATCCAGAACAACCCTTCAGCTACTTCATCAAGATTTGTGTCCTAAATGCAATGGCGACGAGTCCAGTGTAAGTCTCCACGGGGTTTTAATGCTGTAATCTCTCACAAATGCACACGCCCTTCAAGAAGCATAAAGGAGTGAAATATTGGGGACTGTAGATTTTGTCTACACCCAAGGATTAAAAGGGTTGTTGTTTGGATGGAAGCACTTCCATCGTTCTCGGACAAAGAATATAATTTATTTTTGTGCTGAAATGAACTAAATCATATGATAAAGTGAAGCTTTTCGAATAACATGATAAAAGCTTTTTTCTGAGTAGAAAACCTTTTGTGTTGATGGTGGTAAGATGGAAGCGAAGTCATATTCATATTACTTTAGTAAGAATCTTTCAGTATCAATGTGAGGATATCTAAATGTTGAAAGGAATTGTAGTCGCGACACAATTATCTTGCGAGAAAAAAAAAAGTATTTAATTTTCTTTGGCGACCTTGGTGATATGAAACTTGGGTTCGGATGAGCGATGTGTCGCCAAATCTTATAAGCAGACAAAAACAATGCTTGGAAGTAACTAACCTTTTTTTGCAGACACAGTTTAAGTCGTCGCTGCTAACTAAATAATATATTGTTTATAAAATTTCAAATATATTTAGCACATAATTTATATATCATTTTATATCTGTTCGAGGAATTTAACATAAAAAGTAAAACTAAATGTCTTTTTTTCCCAAGCTTTAGTTAAAACTTTTAAAATGATGATTTTTATTGAAAGAGCTTCAAGAAACCAAGGATCAAATGGTGTATGATTGTGATTTTTCGACCGCTCATTCGTGTACTACCTTTAACATGTGCATCTTTTCAAAAGTAAGCACGGAACGCTATTTATAAGTAAAGCGGCGAGCCAAAGCGACGAAGAATTATGTTTACCCAAATTAAAAGTGAAACTGATACTATCTTTTTGTTTATATAACAGAAGCAATAATTATTAAAGGTTCGGAAATTTCTTTTTCATAAAACCCTGTCGCTTTAGCTACATAAACCCCTCATACTTAATCGCCTGTACCATAAAATCTCATTAAAATCATTTAAAAATGTTTACTTTAATTATTAAAATTTCAATATTTAACATTTTTAATTTTAATAATTTCTTTTACTTTTATGGTGATGAAACGTATTATAGAAATATTTTCTATTTATTAACCTGCTTCTATGATATTCTATTTTTGTATTTCATGGTATCATGGCTATGGAAATCATTAACTAGTATTAATTACTTACACAAATTTTGTGTTTCTCTCAATTATTAATATTGCATTTTTGAAGCAAAATTTATAATTTTTGTAGCATAGTAGTTAAAAGGAAATAATGATATAAAACATAAAATTTCCATCAAATATTATTTATAATAGTAATTTTAATTTCAAATAATCAATTTAACTCGCAGTTACCGATATGAAATTTGAGTTAATGAAGTTAAAGTTAAAGTTTGTCGATTAACTTTAACTTTTCATTCGAAGTATATTAATTATGTAGTTGATCTTTAGTGTTTCCATACACACACAAAAAAAAAAACAGATGACAATTTCATTATTACTTTATTGAATGATTTTTAAAAAAGTGATTTATTCATTCCTTACAAGTGTAATTATCTATCAACTTATCATGCTTTTCCCGGTAAAAATGAAAATTCACTTTATTATTTTCTTTCTAAGTATGTTTAAATAAATTTAATATGCATACTGTAATTTTCACTGTTTTTTATAAATATAACTTTTGATTACAATTGGTATAAATACCAATTTTTCAAAAATGCTCTATTTAAGATGAAAAATAGAAGAAATAAATTCAAATCAATTATTAGGTGGATTGAGATTTTAAATTCGTTTTATATTAGTATTTGATGGATGCTGTTCGAATGCTACAATAAAATAAGACTTTTACTTATGACAGAAAAAAATTTAATAAACTTATTAATGCCACATTTAAAAAAGTATAAATGTTATTTTGTACTACATATAATAAATGAATGAATCTACTTGATAAGGATAAAACTATGACAAATATTTGTTTTATTAAGTTGAAAAAGAAACGTTCGCCATAACTATCATTCAGAAATTTCAGTTTTCATCATCATCATCATCATCACACACAACATGTGTTTTACAGCAATCAGGATAGTGCCCCTCGCCTGCTTCAAGATGACAACCCTCTTCATCTAGTGCAGTTGTACCACACCTGCAATAAATAAGAAGCGCTAAAATTAATTGTATTTAAAAAATATTTATTGTTATTTTGTTTATTTTATTTGAACTGTAATTTACTTCTTTATAATATCTCTATAAACCATAAGTCCCGGTCCGAATAGAATCGTAGAACGTTGTGGGGGTGGTGTTACTCACGTCCGTTGCAATGTCTTCAATCTACACATGCCCCCTGGGTTGTGCTAAATGAGTAACAGCAGTGCAGCCCTTGCTTATTGCATAAAGATCAACAGTCTGTATTACCAGCTGCATTAGAACAACAACAACATAATATGCGTTATTCAATTTTGTTATTTACAATCTGTCTTGAACAATTTTCATCATTCTCGCACCTAGTTGAACAGAACACCATATTTTTACATTAATAAAAGACACATAACTACTTGAGTATACATATGAAAAATTATATTTGTGTGTAATTTTCGTTATCTTCAGTATGGCGGCCCCACATCATTTAGCATCAGCACGACAGTGATGTAGAAAGCATAGAATTACATAGAGAGAGACAGAGGCCAACTACACTGTCCCGACATTGTGAAATCATAATTTGAGACTAACATTTCAAAAGAACTTCCGAAAAAGGTGTCATAGAGTTGATTTTTGATGGATTCGTGGAATGGATTTGTATGGTGGAAAAGTGGCTTATGATGGATATATAACTGCGTATAAATATATGAAAAATTATATTTGTATGCAAG
This sequence comes from Caerostris extrusa, assembly GCA_021605095.1. Classification (NCBI taxonomy): domain Eukaryota; kingdom Metazoa; phylum Arthropoda; class Arachnida; order Araneae; family Araneidae; genus Caerostris; species Caerostris extrusa. The sequence continues at coordinate 40,339 of BPLR01008585.1, read as the reverse complement.
TTTTGACGTCTTCAGTATGGCGATCTAAGTCATTGGCCATTAGAATGGCAGTGATGTAGAAGACACAGCGGTACCTTGGGTGTGTAGATAAGAACCAACTAAATTGCCTCCACATTATGAAATCATAGTTTTGAACCAAGATTTTAAGCAGACATCCAAAAAAAGGTGGCTTAAGGTTGGTTTGTGATGGATTTGTATGATAGAGAGGTGGCATGTGATGGATATATTTATTGAGTTAAATCCAATTACAAAGTATATACTCTTCAAACTAACCTAAAAAAGAGCAAAATAATATTTAGCTATACATATAACACTTTAGCTACTATATATGTACGTTTCCCTGATGAGTCTTAGGCTTCATGTCTATACTGATGGTTTGACTGAAGGGCCATAAGAAATGCTAGAACTGGAGTTTATTCTACAGACTTCACATTATTTTCGAAGACACTTTGTCACCTCTGATAGTGAAATAGTCGTCATTTATTTGGCCTTAGCCAAAATAAAGCAGTGTGAAAAGAAAATGTCGTCTTTCTCGTTGTCATTCATCCCGGGCAGCAATTATGATGACAACTCCCAATCACTGTGAATGTGAGATTTCTAGGAACTGCATAGTAAAGTTAGATAACCTGTTGAACAACAAAACATTCATTATTCTGCAGTGGATTCCAAGCCATTGTAAATATATGGAAATGAGCAGGATGAAATGTTGGCCAAAAATGGATCACAAATGATGCAACCAGACTCACCTTTGTCTTCACGGCAAATAAAGCGATATACATCTATTTCTATTAAATCCAGCCCCTTTCAACACGTATAGAGAAAAGATTTCTGAGAAAAAAAGTGGAATTCCCTTATGATAAGTTAACAAGATTTCCCAGTTCCTTGCCTAGAGCTGTCAGCGTGGCCTGCTTTAGACTTGTCACAGGCCACGACTGCTTACAGAGACAACTGTATAGAATAGGACTGGTTGCCTCAGATATCTACCTCCCTTTGCGACCATGGCGTGTCCATGACTAGAGAGCTACTGTTCTTAACTGTTTCCATTTTTGTGTTGCTGACAATATTTTCCGTTATTGTTTTTGTCGTTATTATTTTTAAGGTTTGACCCTTAATAAGGTAATGCTTGACGGAAATAACTTACAAGAGAAAATAATCACGGTGGCTTCTCTTACCGGAAAAGAGTAGTTCATCTAGATTCTTGTGATCTGGCAGACAAAGTAAGTATCAGGATGTTAATTTATATTCTAAATTTCTTTTTGCTATCGGTGTAGCTAAAACTTGGTAGTTAATTTCGTAACTCATTGTTTACACTTGTTTATATTTGTGCATTTTATTTTTAATTAAACTTTTTCAGTATTAAAGGTTTAGAGAAAGAAGCTGCTTATGTGAGACAGAAAAACAAACCCAATACATCCAAATACTTCTTGGACTGATATCCACAAAATGAATATCGAACACAAACCTGTTACAACCGGATAGGTCAAACATTTGTGTAGGCGTCATTGAAAAATATTGGGGCCAACAATTTTTTAAACATTTGAAAATAGCCATTTACAATATTGGAGCCAATTACAATATTGGATGAATATATTTTCTTGAAAAATTAACTTACCCTAGGACTTGGTACATTCCATCGCTGCAAATCATTCTTTCACAAGTATCATCATTATAGCCTTCACCATTTACAGGAACATCTCCAAATTTATCCGTTTCGCAAAACCCTTAAATAAGAAAAGGTTTTTAATATAATTTGTAAATATTCAGAATTTCCTTTTATCTGGCACATAGAAACTTAACCACTAAAACTTCTTTAAAAAATTTTAATGAATAAACCTTTTACGTCAATCACAGGAAGGCACGTGGTAAAACAGCCTTTGAGCATAACTACCACGTTTTTGCTAATAATTATATAATTAAATAAGGTAAAATTGTTCAAAAGATTGTCTTATGAAATCAAAGACATTTTTATTTCAAATTAATAGTGATATTTTTTTTTTTTTAAAAATCAATGGGAATTCTATACTTTATAATTTTTTATTAATTCTAAATCAAGGGTGTACTTTGAAATAAAAATGCTTTGTAATCAAAGGAAGAAGTGCATTGGTGTAGATGGAGCATATTTTGATTAAATATTTTCAAAGAATTGGGATTGTGACCTTTTAAAAATTATGTATGGAAAAGTTCTTTTATATGGAACAATCAGGAAAATGATAAAAGCATCGAAATAATGAAGCCTTCACTATTAAAATCTCTAAGTAAAACATAATTATTCAAAATACAAGATTTTACAGCAGAAAATGTAGTATTAAATGATAGTAATATTTAAAGAATTGATTAAATAGTTTATATTTTGTAAAAAAATTCGAAACTGGCATAAATAAATGAATACGATATCTTAAATATGTTAAGAATAAAAGAGAAAAATTAGATGAAACAATTTAATCAATAATAATGCTTGGCACTATGATTATTGATCTCCAATTTTCTAATCTAATTTTTTATATCGTTGTTTAATATTTTTATATTAATATTTATCATCTTTTCAAACCTTTTTTCCTTAAAAAAATAACATTTTATTTGATTCTTTAAAAGTCTTCATTATTGAGAAGGTAAAATATTTTTTATACTGAAATAAAATCTTGGTAGATTTTTTTAACACAGATAAAAAATTTAACATTTTTATCTAAATTTCAATAATTTTATATAAAAATGCACAGAGAATTTGTTACAAAAAATTTATTTTTACACAATTCTAACTTACCACTCGATGTATCAGTTTTCCCTCTATACACATAACCTTCGGTACAAACAACCAACATCCCCAATAAACTGACAATCAAAGCGAGCGGACTCATTTTAATTGCTCTTACAAGAAAAAGTGAGGTTTCAGTAAAAATGCAGGATTTAAATTCTTATATAGTAAAGATGATCTTGAATTATATAAAGCAAATGGCATACTTCCTGATTAAACATCACTGCAATTATAACGATTAGTTTCATTTTGCAAACAGGACATTCATTACATCAGCAGCTGGTTTGATAAACGAAGTTACTTTACAAATTGCTTTGTTAAAATTTTATCATAATTGGCTGCTTTAAAAAAGAACTTTTTCAGGGCTATTATGTTATTTTGAGTTTTCTAATTTTGCTGACTTTTATTATTATAATAAGTCTAAGGTAAGGAAAACAGAATAACGATATATTGAAATATTTTGATTTAAACTTTTAAAAAGAGATAAACCACACTACATTTAAAATTTTAATTAATACTACATTAAATTTGAAAACCTAACTAGTGAATTAGAAGTATTTTCTAGTCTTACTTTTATTACCCATAATATTACTGGTGTTTTTTTCGACAGCGAAGTATTTCGTTTCCTGATAAATTTTTTTGTGTCCTTGACCATTTTCAACGTTTTTTTTTTTTTTTTTTTTTCTGTAATTTCTTTCATAAGCTATTCTTATTGGTTAAGTTTATTTCACGAGTTTTTTTTATGCATAATATTAATTTAAATTTCTTTCATGCTAATAATTAAATTATTAAATAAGGTAAAATTTCTCAAAAAATTGTTTTGTGAAATAATAATTTTATTTCAAATTAGTAGTAATATTTTTTTAAATCAATGGGAATTATATAATTTATTATTTTTTAAGACCGATTTATTATGCATTTTGTTCTTACTCATTTAAATTCTAAATTTTATGAGTATCCTGTAAACCGGCCCAGTAGATTTTTATTTTTCAATCATTTCAAACTGTGAGCAGAAAAAAAAAATATTTTTTATTTTTAATTTTTTATTTTTACACGAATTAAATTATGAAAATCTAAGGAAAAAAAAAGCAAATTTTTATATAATTTTATTAAATTATGGAGAAAATGATGCGAGAGTTCATAAAAAATAATTTACCAAAAATTTTTGTCTTAAAAAGAAATGAATTTTTCAAAAATGATATTTGTCTTTAGCAATTTAATGCTAATAAATTAATTTTTCATTTTCGGAATATTATAAATAAATCCTTTTGAAAGTCAGTACTGTTTTGTATTTATAATATATCTTAAGCAAAAATATGTGTTTTTTTTTTTATTCCTGCATTTTGATTTCAGAATATATATAATTAGCTTAAATATTTCATTTTTCAGTTCAAACATAACAACCCAAGTAGGTTAAAAATAACTTGAAATTATCCATTGATTACATACAAGAAGAAGGTTACATAAATAATCCAATCCATAGTATACAAGAAGAAGGTTATCATTACTAACGGCTAATATATGACATAATAATGTCTGATATACCTTTTTTGTTACATGATATATTAGAAGGTAACTTCATGATTTCTGAAAAACATTGCTTTATTTCTTAAAATGATTTTAATGCGTCATTTGTTTTGAGTAATATTGGCTTTGAGGAATTATCTTGTTTACGTAAAATTGGCCATCTCTAAACACTGTCCAGGAATATTGGCCAGTGTTTCTACCAAATTGTTGTGGAACACCATGAACATATCTGTCCAAGTTAATCCAACGGAGTGATAGTTTTTTTTTTTTATAATTATGAAATTCTTTTTAGGATTTGTTAGTTGAATATTAAGAAAATAAAATGCTCTTTTTAATCATACATTTTTTTATTTTTTTTTTCCGTCAATATCAGTGGGCTTTAATACCACTTTTTCCGTCACTGGCAACCCACCGATGAGTGATGAGGAGAGAACATTGCTTTTCAGGAGTTTTTTTTGAGGTATACCCGCCCTGCATTTAAGTGTTGAATCACAGAAAACCCAAATACCACCAGCCTGATTATTGATGAAAGACTCTTTTTTTATAATCTAATTGTCATAATTGATATTGTCTGTTTGTCTCTTTCTAAGCTGAAAACTGTGACTGCAATGAAGGTGGTCAATGGATTCAATGCTTACACGCCTGAGAGAACGTTTTGAAACCATATCAAATTTCCAAGAGTTGTGCATGCTCTTTACTGAATTAAGAAAAATCTATGTACTAAAATATTAAAAAAGTCATTTATAACTAACATAAAATTAATCAAGTTATAAAGGCATCTTTCTAATAATACTGGAATATAATCATGGTTGATGTTAATTGAAGAAATACTGTAATAATTTTAATAATATGTAAATATGGTGTGTTATGTGTGTTACAATTATGGATTATATTTAAAAAATACAATGGATTTTACAGTCAAATCTCAATTTCTAAGCTGGAAATTGTCTTTAACCCATTCATATCCCTGCACTCTATATCTTCCAGCATACCAATCCCCCAAAGCCACTCCCCTTTCAGAGAACGAGGGATGATGGATTGGTTCTTTTGTGCCGGACCTTGTCTCGGCCGGATAAAAGCAAAAATCCTGCCAGTTGTATCTTCGCGTGCCCTGCCACAAGGTCCGCAGACAAACGATCCGCAAAATTGCGGATAACTGAGGATTTTGAATGTACTCTCCAATGTTCTGCATTGGTAATGGTTGGCATGCGGATGTGTTTGGCAGGATTCGGAATTGATGGTTGCGCCCCGGAATGGGATAAAACCCCTCAAAAAACAACCGCCTCAAAGTGTTCTTTCCTCCAAAGAGTTTTTCCCCGAAACTAGTTTTTTTTTATCCCCACTCAAAGATGGGAGGGTGATTTACTCGGAAATTTCCAGAGAGTTCAAGGGAAATGATCGATTCAAATTTTTGAAACGCGAACGAACGGTTCGTTGTTGTTTTTTTTTTTTTTTATTATTGTGGCGTTTGTTTACTGCTGCAAGTATGGGAACACAACGCGAGCTGAATTGAATAAAACGCATCATGGAGCTTAAAGATCGTTTTTAGAGGAGTGCTTGCAGGATGTAATGGGAACAAACACGAACAGTGCAGTGAATTGTGCGTGGTGTATTCGCAAAAAATAGAATAAAACGCATAGTTTTTTAGTTTTTAGTTTCGTGTGTAGTTTGGGGGAAATAACCAGTGTGATAGATGGGTTCAAAAGATTTAGAGTTATGCAGGGTTTAATGTATGTCATTAAACCGCTCGCATATTACAAATTGTATGCTTATTTTTAGTAGTTTTCATCGTGGGTTTAGTATGGTAAATGAATCTCCTGCTCAAATTCAATTTGAAGTATATATTATTTTTATAATATTTAAATATCTGTGTTTGAAATTTTGTTTCACAAAATACTTACAAGGTTAAATACGCGCAATAACAGTGATATAAATATGTTTATCTGTAAAACAATTACTATAAATTTAAAAAAGATATATTGAAAAAATGAATAATCAGGACTTTTTAATCACTTTAAATTTCAATTTAAATTTTTAACTGAATTTAAATTTCCCCGCCCCCCTGAAGGGCATAATAAATTTTCGAATAATAAATCTTGAATCTTTATTATTATGTCAAAGATTTATGATGTATTTTTAACAAAATGGTGGTAATAAAAGTTTTCAACATTGTTGAAGATATCAGGTCTTTTAGAAAATAATAAGAATATAGAACATTCTCATTTCATGGAGTGCGATGAATAATGAAAAATCTCTATTTAGATGAATTTTCATGATACCATAAATCATAAATCCTTTTGAAAATATTTAATGCTTGGGCTGGTAAGTAGCTTTAGTAGTCCTTATTGTTTTAGAGTTAGGAAGTAGATATTAAACACTGTATTTCAAGAATATAAATCAGGTTCAATGTCAAAACTCGATAACAACAGTTAGTCTGTAACGCAATAGTTAGTCACGATATTATAAGAATATCAATCGAATATGTTAGCTTTCAGAGATATATTTGTTAATGAAAATTTTAAATACAACCACAATTTCTTACTAACTAAATTACCACCCTACATCATTTGTTCAATATTCTAATTCATTCGATTGCCAATTTGAATTGACGCAAATCGTACTTTTTCCTTGTGTTTTTGATAACGCCACTTTCATGAATTTCATTAGAATGCATAAATTCTCTATTATCGTTGGATATGGATTACAGATTTTATATATGGATTATAGTTTTGGATCAATTCTGACTTAATTTTAAATTTTCAGTTTTTAGGGCATTTGAAACACAAGTCTTCGATCCTATTCGGCAATTATCCTTGACCTGTAATCAATAATCGTATATCCTCTGACATTGAACCAAATTTGATTTTCATCAATGATATGTGTTACTTATGGTATATGTGAAATATGCTTGAAAATACCAGTAACTCCAATAAGGCAATCCAATTCTCGAACAAGATATTCTGAAAAAGTATAAGTTTTTCACGTCTAAATACCGAATTCGAATGCAACAATATACATATATCATACCACAGACAAATATCTTCAGGCAAAATGTAGTATATAAATTGTTTTTAATCTACATCCAGCTTGCTTCAGGGTTAAATTAGTAAATGAATAATTGTTAAATCTTCTGAAATGTTGATTTACACTATCAGCCTTAAAAAAAGTGCATTCCGTGTTAAACTGAAAACCATTAATACACAAAGTTCCAGCCTGTTCAGCACCAAGGGAATCCCACAAGCACAACCCCATCTGCAGATCACCAAGAGGCATTCACCCCGTGAGCCAAAGGCATAAATTTCGGATCGAATGACGGTTGTTCGGGCATTCCTCAGTCCATCAACGGTCAATCGTGACGTGGACTCATCTTTCATTCGTTGTATTAACATCACTCTTCGGGCCGCAAATTGCACCTCTGCCTCCTTTTATCTCATCTCTTTTTTTGCTGCTGCTGCTGCTGCTTCGGTGTTCTTTCTGGGACAGGATTACCCACGGGTGAGAAAAACGACATGTGCTCTCAAAAAAAAAAGGTTGGTGTGGATGAAGGATTGTGTGTTGCTTGTAAAACATGTTGGAAATATTTTTTGTGTATAGGGTTGAATTTCTTTTTATTGTCAGTTCGTTTCAGTGATATATTTTTGAACTATAGAAATTTGAATAGAAAAATCTTAATGTTTTTATAAAAACATCATTTTTATCTATAATTGCTTATTTTTTAACTATAGGAAAGTTTTCTAAATGATTTATTATTTAAACTTCTTTAATTTATTCTTGAAAAATACCTCTGAATACAAAAATAGTACTAAATGTGCTCACAAGATTTAAATTTAACGATTTAGATGACAAATTTCATAGCTAAGAGCTATGTTGCTACAATTTGCAAGCTACGTTGCTTTATTATAGCTATTCCAATTTGCAAGCTACGTTGCAAATTGAAGTGATATTTGGCGATATGTTGGCGATCAATTTGGCGATTGGGCTTGTAATTGTTTAGTAGTCCTCGTTTGTTTTTAAGTCATTAAGTCTGACTTTTGCAGCTTTGGTTACAATAGTTATGCCTTTATTTTCACTGCGAATATATTTTGAAAGTGGTGTGTATTTTTTTCTGTTTATTTTGCATTTTATTTTTAATAACTCAATAGAATCTTTTGGAAACATTTAAAACCTGTAATAAAAAAAATCACTATTAAAAAGTTGGACTTTTCGAAGATTCTCCATCTTCGTCTCAAAAGTCACTCGAGCCCTTTTGAAAAGGCTTCCTTAATTTATAAGCTTTTCTTTTTATTTTCCTTTTTTTTTTAGTGGCTTCCTTGATTTCTTACTTAAACTACTTTAATATATTTAATTTACTCTCAGAAAAATGCTTTTGTTCTACAAAAAAGTACCAAATGTGTTTAATGCAAAGTAAAAGATTTAAATGTAATGAATGATTTGATAGCTAACAGCGTGATATTTGGCAATATGTTGTTGAGGTTGGCGATCGATTTGGCGAAGTTCCTGACAAGGGCTAAGAACTTATCTTAAGATAATTATAAATAATCAATAGAATCTACACGAGTTGTTGGAAACAAATAATCAATAAAAACAAGTAATTTCCGAAAATTCTCCTCCGTCTTAAAAAGTCATTCAACTCTTTGAAAAGGCTTTTGCGGCTTTGGTTCTGCCTTTGTGCGAAAGCTTGTCGTTATTTTTCACTGAGAATATATTTAAAAGTGGTCTGTGTAGTTTTTCTGTTTATTTTTGCTTTTTAATTTTAATAAATTAATACAACCTTCTGGAAACATGTAAAAGCCTGTAAGAAAAATGATTTTTAAAGAAGTTTGGCTTTTCGAAGATTCTTCCATCTTCGTATAAAAGTCATTAAAAATCTTTTGAAAAGGCTTTCCAGTTGAGTTAAATTCTTGCTTTCATGCAATAAATTTAGCACTGTTAAGAATGTATTTTGAAGTAATATATATAAGATTTTTGCTTTAATTTTACTTATTTGTCCAATAAAATTTAATAATTTAATTTCAATAAAATTTATTTTTGAAAATTATCTTTTTTACTCTATTATAAAATCTATATTCAATGAAATTGAGCAGATGTAAAGGGTTTAGATTTTTATATAATATGTTATTTTAATTTATTAAAGAAATCTAATAAAAGTGTAGTATTGATATATAGTTATTTTTCGACTCATTATGTTTCAAGACTTACAGGTTTAGTTTGGTTTGTCGTTCTACGGTCATTTAATGCACATTTTAGGCTAATTAGACAGTGGATTCCGAACTTTAACAAACATCCATGCCACCGCCAGGATTTGAACCTGAAGCCTTGGTACTAAAGGCCAGAGAGCTAGGCAGTTAGCCATCATCTCGCTTAAGACTTACAGGAAATAATTTAACTGAAACGCTATAATATAAATAATAATGTAAAAATAATTTAATAATTATAATTTAATAATATAGAAATAAAATAAAAATTTATATACAATATTAGAATAGCATTTAATGACACCAATAAAAACGTGTATTAAAAATTCGATTAAGATCTAGTTATATTCTTTAAAATAGTTCAACCTAAATTTTAAAATATCAATTCAAAAACTTATAAAGAGATAGCTTGAACTGAGCATAAGTAATATAAATATAACAATTTATTAATAATAAATAAGTAAATAAATATTTAACAAATTTAACAATCTATAAGTAATATAGGTTTAGCAATTTAAACATGTTCATTTTTTTTCTCACTTATGATAAGTATACCTTAGTTTAAAAAAATTTGTATAATATATTATAATATTATAAGCGAAAAATCAATAGTTTGCTGTCTTATGCATAAATCGCCAAAATGTATAAGAGGAATATAAATAATTTTGAATTAAAATTTAAATATTGAGACAGACATTCAATATTATTATAAGTAATGTAAAGATTTTTCAATTATAGTGTGAAACTAAAATGCATTTACTCTGTTGCAATATCAGTGTAATGTACACAACTCTTAAAATACGAATTCACGACTAAAAATTCAATCACAAGATTTTTTTTTTTTTTTTTTGAGTAAAGATTACAAGAAAATCAAATAGATTTATCATACACAAACTTCCTGAAATGTATTCTTTGAACAAAGAAATTCTTTTTGTTACGTTTAAATATTGCAAAGTTGTATGCTATAGAAAACAAATGATTATTCTTTAAAGGTAAAATAAAAAGGTATCTATCAAAAAATAAATTTTATTTTTACTCAAAACCTAGGATTCATGAAAATTTGAAATTCTGATAAATATTCAATTCATTTGCTCAATATTGTAAATGCTATCGATTTATATTCATAATAATTGTGATTCATAACAAAATTCAATTGTAAGAATATTCAATTCAATCCAGTTGTTAGAATATATCAATTAACAATATTCAATTGATTCATGACAATATTCATTTGTTAGAAATATTCAATTCAATTCAGTTGTTTGAATATATCAATTAACAATGTTTAATTGATTCATGACAATATTCAATTGATTCATAACAATATTTGATTGTTAATTGTTAAAACATTATTGGCTTTAAATAGCTGCAAATGCTTACATATTTTTGATTATTTTGTGTAATAAATTTATTTTGTATAATAAATTGTTAATGTTGGGCTAATTTGAAGACTGATCCTTATTTTCTATTCTAATTTAAAGATATGGCATTTACAAAAAAAAATTATAAATTTCTCATTAATTTACGCTTTAAAACGTTAATCAATAATTTCAATTAAAATGTTTAATTCTTCAGGAATATGAAACTTCATATGTTTTCACATTATTTTAAAAGGTAGTGATCAAATGTTGAGCTTATTATATTTGTTTACACAAATTAAATATTTTTATTTTTATGTAAAAATATGAGGCCCTCCAGGGTTAGGAAGCTCCAGGAATACAAACTCTAACCAACCAACTATTTTAAGGAGAGGGTTGTTTAGCACAAAAAGTAAATTTTATGCAAGTTAAGATATTCACGAGGACAAATAACCTGACATTTTGTTTTACAATATTATTATTTTTCTTTTTGCTTAAAACCTCGAGTAGGTTAAGAAATTTTCATCACCTGAAAAGTGAAATATCTTATAAAGTTATTTTAGGAACCATAAATGAGTATTTAAATAAAAAATATATTATTATTATTTTCCTGTACTTATTAATATAACTTAAAAGTAATTAATAAAATAAATACATGAATATTTCAATGCACTAAAAAGTACTTAAATCGATTTCATGTTTAAGAAGAGCTCCAACCGTGATAGAGAGCCCTAATTTTAGCCAAAAGCTTCTAGTTTAATGAACCAGTTTCCTTTGAAAATATGTAGCTCCTTTACACTGGTGAGATTCTTTAATAATGTTTAGTTTTTGAAACATTTGAATTTAGGATCAACAAAGAATGTTGTGCAATATATCTCACTGTTTGACATTTCTGTCTCGACAGTAATGGCAACGACAACAAATAATAAAAAAAGCTTGCAAAGTAGATATAACTAATTTCCAGAGGTGGTTTACAGATGTCACTAAAATAAATTCAAATTTTTAGTTATTTTTAACTGATTAGTTTGATTTTAGATACTTTTTTAAGGTTATTTAATTATTTTTGTTACTGATTGTATAGAAAGAATTCAAAGTCCAGAAATCAAACAATAAAAGCACAGACATAAGGTATAACAACATAAGGTTCTCAATAGTAAATAGCTAAGTGCTCCAATTACTGACAAATACGTTTCTCTTTAATACATTATAGGTCACGAGCAAGCCCCACTTATCCTATGGTTCTGACTATACAAATTAAACTTGTGTGCGGTGCATTACAAGGTAGAATACTCCAGAAAATGACATAAGGTACTTGAATGGATTCAGCTAGCACTTTACGTTTATAATACACAAAGATGAGTGTAGTTAGGGCTGAACATTCTCGTCCAGAACAAATTCAATTCTGATCTTCTGTTTTGTAGCTTTTTGGTGTCTGTTAATTACTAAATAATCATAACAATTACCATTCTTTGAATGAACAGAAAATTATATTATTATAAAAGGATTGAATTGTATCACATCTCAAATGTGATACAATTCAGTTATGATTTATAATAAATCAATTATGATTTCCTTCATAACGCATTTTAATTTTATGGTACTACTGTGTCCAAAAAAGTAAGACCAATTTTCAATTAAAAATTTCCGACTTATGGAATTTCAATTTGTTTTTCATTTTTAGGTTGCTGGCACTGTCCTTGACATCTGCCAAAATATTCATTAGTGTTTGAGTTACGCTTGGCTTTTTGAGACGCTAAAACTGATTCCGGCGATTTTTGAAATGTCTGAATGCCAATGCCAATGTCCAATGCACTTAGGCTGTTGGCATAAGTCCGGAGGAGATTACTTTGAAGGCGATGAAATAAATTTGAAGAATAAATAAAGTATTTTTCAGAAAAAAATTGGTCTTACTTTTGAGTACAGTAGTAAGTTAATATATTATTCAATTTCTTCATCTGAAATCTTTAAAGAATGTAATAGATCATTCACTGAAGTCAAATAAAATTGGTCATAATAAATTGTATTAATTTTCTATTAACATTCGAATTCCGTATTCCATGATTGAATCCCTCTTTTTACAATGTGTTCCATTCATTCTAATGGAGAATCCTCTTTCTTCCAATACGCCATCTTCCTCCTCCAGATTGACCGCCACCAAAGTAATCACCGTCCGTCCTTGACCGATGCCCATCTGACCAAAGAAAGTGGACGCTCCCGGGGTGCTGCTGTGTCGATGCATCTTCCAACTTCAGTTGTCGAAGAGGTGATGAACTCGCCGTGACCTTTCGTCTTTGATGTCATCTGTCATGCGGGTACATAAGAGATACGATGACACTTAAAGCCCTTACAGAGGGAGGATTGATTGCATGTTGTCCCAATAAGGAATTGGTAATTTCTGCAAATTGGATGTCTTGAATGAAGAAATATTGAAAATACATAACATATATATATATATATTTATGAAGAAATCAACAAGCATACAATGATTTTGAATTATCCACATAAAACTGATGAATAGGATTAATTTCCTATCAACATTTGAAAACCGTATTCCATGTTTGAATGAGATGAATTGAGTATGGCGAGATGGAGTATGAATTTGTACAAAAGTCTCTTTCCAAAATAACTCAAGTGTTTTCAGACATACAATTTTGAATTATTTCTTATTTTTTTAGTGATATTACTATATTATAAAATAGTAAATTAGTTTTTTAAAATAATTTAAGCTAATATAAAACAGAATATTATAGCAAACAAAGGGATGAGAAAATTTAATCTTTTACTATAAATGTTTTTCAAATTGGAATGTATGTTCAATCAACATGCATTTTTATCTTTATTTTTTGTTCAAATATAATGGTATTATATTTGAGAAATAAGCTGGTTAAAATATCTACTAAGAACGCTGTTTTAAATTTCTACTAGCAATATTTTATTTTATAAAAATTATTTTGACACATTGTAGAAGTAGTATCAATTTTTAATTTGCTTACTTTTTAAATTTTATTACATAGAGTCGTAATTGGGATCTAATGGCAGAGTGATCAGCGCTCGGTATCACAGGGTTCGAGTCCAAGGCTGTGCCATGTATGTTTTTAGGTTTAGAATCCACTTTAAAACCATAAATCCCGCTTTTAATATGACTGTAAAGTGTAGGGATGACAACTGACCCCATCAAAAGAAAATAATTCTCATGTTTCTTAATCTACTTGTAGGCAGATGGCCTTGGCCTACCATGGGCTGTTGAGCCAATAAAGAAGAAGTTGGAAATGTTTTAATTTAAATATATTCCATTTCATAAAGAACAAAATAAACCCTGTATTTATTTGATATCCCAATTATCAATTGATTTTCCTCTTTCAGTCGTAAAAAAATATCACAAATGAAAACTGTGTATTTAATTTTTGTCGTTGAACACTGGTGGTCCCCTTTTCACTTATATTTGCCCCGAAAGACCACCGACAGTCAATGAGAAGAAATCATTGCCTGCCAAATGGACTTTTAGATGTAATTGCTCCCCAGTAACTGCAACACATTATGTGCGATTGCTCCACAGTAGCTGCAGCACATTATGTACAATTTCTCAAGAGTAACTGCACCACATTATGTGCACTTGCTTCACAGCGCTTGTATGGGAGACAATCGAGAAATGTCTTACTAGACAGCCTGATTATCGATGCAAAATGCTTTTATTCGTTGTCACAATCACCACCCAGTCTTCTTTCTTTTGAAGAAGAAAGGGGGAACACACGATGGATTGTCTATGAGAGCAGGGGATTGTCTACACATGACACGAAATTTCTATTTGTTCATTGAGTGAGTTTCTATTACTTCACGTCATGTATAAAAGGATTTAAGAAATTGAGGTATTTTAATTTAACTTTAAAATAATGAACTGGGATTATTTGCGTTTTGGAATTTATCTTGTTTATTTTTATATGATTTAAGTCCACAGAACCATATATTCTCATATATTTAAAAATTCCTTCAATACAATTTAATCCTAATAAATATCAAATATAATGAAAAAAGATTTTTTTTTAAATTCTCAAATCTTATTTCTGCATATTCAATTTTGAATAACCAATACAAAATCTTATATCTAATTAAATAAATAAAAGTAATTAACCTTTATCTCATTTAGATGTCAAACGATTCAATTAACTTAACGCAATATTACTTGACATATAAGAATTTATTTTATTTATTTTTATATGTTTTAAAGCCCACAGAGCCGTGTATATTTATATCCTTTAAAATATTTCTTCAATATAATTTAATCCTAATAAATATCAAATATAAAATTTTTAAAAATATTTTTAATCTCAGAAAATCTTATTTCTGCCTATTCAATTTAGAATGATCAATATAAAACGTTATACCTAATTAAATAAATAAGATAAATTATTATCTCATTTAGATGTCAAATTATTTTTAAAATCAATTTGCTTAATACAAAATTATTTTTGTAAAATGTGTCTGTTTTTATATCATGTAATTTCATTTAATAGATTAATAAAAAATAAAAATTAATATTATTGTATTCTCTCTCTATTATAATATTAATTCTTATTATTGTCTTATCAATTTAGAATGACCAATATAAAACCTAATATCTAATTAAATTAATAAAATTAATTAGACTTTATCTCTTTTAAACATGAAATTATTATTGATAGAATTAATTATAATCAATTCAAAATTATTAAATTATCAATTAATTATTATTAAAATCAAGCAAATTATCAAAATTGCTTTCTCTTTAAACGACATAATTTCATTTAATATATTATTTTAAGAATAATATTTAGAGAGGTGATGGCACAATATTTATTGTAATATGGAAACCACACAATTTAATCCACTCAGCCAGCGTGAAACAACAACAAACAACTTCTAAGCACCTAGCTTGATGCCCATCGCACGCACAATTATTCCCTCCCTCCATACACTTCACATGGCGCCCAAACCAACACATCTCAGCAAGGGCTTTAACTCTACAATAAGCTTCCTGGCGTCGACAACTGTGATTAGCCATTTGCAATGCGGCAATTATAACGTTCCATTAACTTCCAAAACACCACTTTCGTCACCAACGTTAAGATAATTTAAATTTTCCCACTTCTCAGCTAAGATAGAAGCAAACACATTTGGGAATTAATTATTGCACAAAGGCATCAGAAACGAAGGGTTTCGCGTAATTAACATGCCTCCGATAGAATTTAATCAAAAGTTTAGTCCAGTTGTTTGGGATAACATTTCTCAGCCAAGACATGAGCCAGCATGTTCATGGGGTACAGAATTGAATTTCGCTGTGCACATACAGATGTTTAGGTTGTTCTATGGCGTCTATTGGAGATGTAATAGAATTCAATGTTATGATTAGGAGATGAGATAGGATTTGGGAAAATACCGACGTGTTTATGCAGTTATAGTCATAATAACTGATGCCGGATCAATGTTGCTATCAAAATGTTACATGTTGTGTTTGTGGTTTGCTTATTACTGTCTCTGTTTCTCCATAGCACGTAAGGTAGTTAACGCAGTATTTATTTAAAAATAATAAATTAAATTTAGCCCCGTGAAAACTCTTTAAAATATATTTCATTTATAACGAGTTTGATAATAAAGATAAATGTTGATAAATGATCTGCTACTTAAATATATCAAATTTTGAGATTAAAATTAAGTAATACTCGTTTAGTAAATAAATAGTAGCTAATAAATAAGTATATATATATATGTGTGTGTGTATTTTATAGATTATATAAATATTAGTATAAGTAATATATTTAATTATCTAAATAATTGAGTACGCATTGAATAATAATATTAAATATATAAACGTTCTGGGTCTGATGTTTGAAAACATTTTTTTAAACAATAATTTTTTAATAATAATAATAAATTTTTTAGTGTTCATCAGAAAAGGCTCATATATACTCATCAGAAAATGATGCATCAATTTGAATTTCAAAAATTAAGCAGTAAAATTTTAATTATTCTGATTAATATTGTTCGCTATTTGAAAACTTTAAAAAAAAAATAAAACATCAAAATTTTTGAAAATAGTTGATACATATATTGTATGAGCCACATATAACAACCCCATTGAAATATATATATATATATATATATATATATATATATATTTGTGTGTAAATGAAGAGCTAATGAATTGTTTGTAATCTATAAGAACTTTAGTTCGTTTTTCTAGTGTCTTATTTTAACTTTTGTCTCTATTCTGAAATTTAGGGTTATATTTACTAATCCTTTTATAAAATTTTTAGATTGTTGAAACCATTTTGATATTCTAAATCTTGTTGTTGGTACAGAACAAAAGAACTTTTTAGATCACGTCTTCCTTAGACAAAAACATTATTCAACATTTTTAATATCTTGGAAACTATCAGATTGTTGATGAAGTTAATTTTCTTGTGAAGTGTAACCCTCCCTCTTCTATTCTCTTTATAAATTATACTTATTAGAAATATATATACTACAATTGTATCTCATTTTATATTGACATAAATGACAAATATTTTCAAAAAGTTGCTATATTTATACCAGCGATATAATTTATATAAACATTGCTTATTCAACACACGTTGATGATACGATTCGAGATAAAAGCCTCCATACCAGATAGCACCATGAAATACACCCCATTTCATTAGAAAGGGAAAAAATAATCAAAATAATCCAACCCTCATGTATTTAATTTATCCTTTACTATAAAATGTTGCCCATCAGAAACAGAACATTACTCCAGAGTTATAGCTTTCCCAAGACAGGAAATTATTTTTTAGGTTAAATGTAATACTATATCTTCGAAATATAAATAAATTGGCCCTTCCATGGACGATACGCCACCAGCTGAATTATATCTCTCGGTTGAAGGGAAAAAAAAGACGAAAAGGCCGTGCCCATAATGTTCAAAATCCTTGGAAATATATCGGGAGGAGTGAAGTTGATACTGGTCTGAAAAGTGGAGGTAATGTTTCATCTTACAATGCTTCTCAAGGGTTAAATAATTTTCGATATATCGTCGTTTAGAGATCACTTTTGAGCGAAGGAGACGTATTTCATCTCCGTATAAATGACGTCTGGAGTATTTGTTTTGCTGCAGCGAAATGGGTTGACAGATTGTACCGTTTTCAAAAGATTGTTTGTAAAGTAAACATATAAAGTATGTTTATTTTAAATGAATAAAATTGTAATTGTTATTGTAAATTTGAAATTATTTTGTTAAAAAACATAATATAAAGAATGTTTTCCATCTCATATAAATTACGTCAGTGATGGACGTTTTCCATATCGTAAAAAGGATATAAATTGTTAATGCTTTATAAAATGGTAATTATAATTAATTTTTTTGTAAAATTGCAATTTTTATTGTTTCGCTATGTCAAAATACAGTTATTTACAGATTGTGCTATTTTAAAAGATTGCTTATAAGTAAACATCAAAATCATGAATAATATCGTATAAATGATATTATAATCATTTATAAATAATATATGAACATATTTAAAGCGAAGAAAATTATTAATGTTTTACAAATTGTGATTATCATTGTTTTGTAAAAGTCAGTGAATTGTTTTGCTACAGGAAAGAGGGTTGACAGTTGTACCACCGTTTTATCAAAAAGTTTGTAAATAAACAGGCAAATATGTTTATTTTAAATGATTAAAATCATAATTGTTATTGTAAAAGTTGGAACTATTGGTTAAAAAACTTGTTAAAGGAACGGTTTCCATCTTATAAATTACGTATATGATAGATGTTTTCCATTTAGTATAAAACATAAATTGATTTTTGTAAGTAAACATAGAAAGAATGTTTATTTTGAATTGATTAATATCTTAAATTAAGAATATCGTAAATTTGGAACCATTGTTAAAAAAACTGTATTTTAAAATAAGATCATTTTAAATAATTATAAATTAGGTATGTAATGGCCGTTTTCCTTGTAAATTATAAATTTTTGTCAATTAGAAATATTTTGGAGGAGAGTGTAATTATCATTAATTTTTTACAACCACAATTGTTATTGTTTTGATACTGGCTGGAAATCACATTGACATACTTTCTAAAGTATTATAATTATTCTTTTGAAAATTATTTTTCTAAAAACTTAAAATAATAAATGAACTTTATATTTGACTGGATAAATTATGTTTTAACAATTGATTGAAATTGTGCCTTGAGAATATTTGAATAGGATTTTGAATAGATTATTTTAAATATAGCTTCTAAAGAAAGTTAACATATTTTATATTATACATTTAATGTCTGTGAATTAGTGCCTTGCTGAATATTTCCATAGGTTATAGTTTTGCAAAAAGTGTTTTAAAGGCACAATGGTAATATATTTTCTGAATGCTTTAAAAAATATGTTGATTATGCCTTGAGAATTATTAAAGGTTTTGCCTTTGGAAAGCTTCTAAAGAAACTGTTCAATTTTATATTACATGTATAAAAAGTCTCAGTGTAAGTTCAATATGCCTTTGAGATTATTTCAATAGGTTATAGTTTAGATAACGTTAAACTAAAGAAATTGAATATATTTTATATCACTGTATACATCAACGTCCTGCACTTTTGTTATCCCGAGAATATTTCAAATAGGTTATAGTTTAGATATTCTTCTTTAGAAATTGAATATATTTTTAATTATATGTATAACGTCCTGTGTGTTGTACCTAAAATAAAAATAGGTTATAGTTTAGACCATAAAGAAACGTTTTATATTTTATATTATATGTATAACGTTATTAAAAATTAACCTCAAATATATTTTTTGTTATTAAAAGTGTTTTAGCAGGTGAAAATTTCGACTTTCAAATATGTGCCAATATCATTAATGTAAAGTAAAATGTTCACGATATACAATTTTTTCCAATTAATTGAACCATAATTTCTATACAATAAATATAGCAACTGTTTTATCAACAGCTTGGTTCATCTCTATGTCGTTTTATCCAGAACAACCCTTCAGCTACTTCATCAAGATTTGTGTCCTAAATGCAATGGCGACTAGTCCAGTGTAAGTCTCACGGGGTTTTAATGCTGTAATCTCTCACAATGCACACGCCCTTCAAGAAGCATAAAGGAGTGAAATATTGGGGGCTGTAGATTTGTCTACACCCAGGATTAAAAGGGTTGTTGTTTGGATGGAAGGCACTTCCATCGTTCTCGGACAAAGAATATAATTTATTTTTGTGCTGAAATGAACTAAATCATATGATAAAGTGAAGCTTTTCGAATAACATGATAAAAGCTTTTTCTGAGTAGAAAACCTTTTTGTGTTGATGGTGGTAAGATGGGAAGCGAAGTCATATTCATATTACTTTAGTAAGAATCTTTCAGTATCATATTATATGTGAGGATATCTAAACGTTGAAAGGAATTGCGTCACAACACAATTTTCTTGCGAAAAAAAAGTATTTAATTTTTTGGCGACCTTGGTGAAATCTGAAACTTGGGTTCGGATGAGCGATGTGTCTCCAAATCTAATAAGCTTAAACGAGGAAACAATGCTTGGAAGTAACTAACCTTTTTTGCAGTTTAAGTCGTCGCTGCTAACTAAATAATATATTGCTTATAAAATTTCAAAATATATTTGGCACATAATTTATGTATCATTTTATATCTGTTCGGAGGAATTTAACATAAAAAGTAAAACTTAATGTCTTTTATTTTCCCAAGCTTTAGTTAAAACTTTAAAATGATGATTTTTATTGAAAAGAGCTCGTGAACCATAATGAATTCAGAAACCAAGGATCAAATGGTGTATGATTGTGATTTTCGACCGCTCATTCGTGTACTACCTTTAACATGTGCATCTTTTTCAAAAAGTAAGCACGGAACGCTATTTATAAGTAAAGCGGCGAGCCCAAGCGACGAAGAATTAAGTTTACCCAAATTAAAGTGAAACTGATAGTATTTTTTGTTTGTTTGTATAACAGAAGCAATAGTTATTAAAGCTTCGAATTTCTTTTTCATAAAACCCCATCGTTTTAGCTGTATAAACCCATCCTACATAATCACCTGTACCATAAAGCTGTATCATAGGGCAGGTTTAGCATAAAGAGATATGTTAGAAAAGATATAATACAGGGATTTGACAGAGGTGGCAGAGTCCCAAAACAATTGACTGAATTTACACTATATGTTTTTTTAATTCAATTTGTTTTATAATTCTTTTTTTACAATTATATAAATTGTATGTATATCATTTCTACTAATTTGTAAGATTCTCTGAAGAGTTTTTTTCTGCTAAGAATTTTAAATATTATTCATTTTAGAACAAATATATTCTTTATTCTTTTAAGAATAACATTGATATGTTGAATTAAAGTATTAAAATGAAATTAAAGTATAAAAAACAATATTCAAAAATTCAAATTATACGAAAAAGAAATATATTTTTGTTAAGCAGCAAATTTATTAATATTTAAATTTATTTGATATTTTTTGCTAAGCAGCGAATATAAATCTTAGCTTTAATGTTGTGTTATGCTTTAATAATTTGTGTTTTTATTTTAATGTTTTGTTGTTGAATTATTAAAATCTGTTAGCTTTGATGTAATGCTTTATCTCCATCTAAAATATCTATTAATTTCTTTCAGAAATATTGTTGAAATAAAGCTTGCTTAAAAATTAATCTCGATGTATGGCTTTCACATTACCTGCACCAACTTTAACTTTTTTCTTCTGATTTTAGCACCTCAAGACATTTAAAATTAATGAACTGCACTATACTTGTTAAGATTCTGCATGATTTTAGCTTCAAGATGTATGTAATATACATTTAAAAATGTTTATTTTAATTATTAAAAATTTCAATATTTAACTTTTTAATTTTAATAATTTCTTTTTTTACTTTTATGGTGATGAAAAGTATTATAGAAATATTTTCTTCTATTTATTAACCTGCTTCTTTGATATTCTATTTTGTATTTCATGGTATTATTTAAAAATAATCTATAAATCATTTTTGTTAATATGTAAAAACTAGTGTCATAATAATGAAATATTTCAAAATATAAATAATTAACAATGTATAAAAGATTTATCAATTCTGTGTCCTGATGCTTCACTGAGGTTAGATCTTTTTTATATTTTGAATCATATTTTGTAATAAATTGTAAGTGCATTTATATTTACTGCACTTACAATTTAATAACTGCTTAATAAATTTATTTGTTTACTTTCAAGATTATTCTTTATTGAGAAAACAACATATTAAACATATTAAAGAATACTTTATTCCTTCTTATCATTTTCCTTTTTTATACTAGTTATTACTTTAAAGATTTGACTTATTTTTATATTTGTTTTTCCTTTTCTTTGCATTACGGCTTTTTTCCATTTCTTGTAATATTTCCCTTTTTATAAGAATTTTTTGTTAAGATGTAAAAGTTTATAATTCTTTTATATAAAAATCTTTCTGCCGCCGGCAAATTGAAAGTTAAGTAGTAATATATATAAAAAATTATTGCAATTTTGTTTCCAAGATTATTTTATGTGTATTTATTTATTTTTCGTACGCATGTATAATATATTTAAATTGTAGATGGAATTTGTGTGGATTGAAGTCATGCAGTGTAGTTGATCGATAATAGTTCACAAACACTATACAAATTGAAAAAAAACAAAAAACACAACACAAATACCCACAAAATTCACAATGGATTTCTTTATATTTTCCTTTATTAAAGATAATAATAATAATTATACTAAGTTAAAGCTGTTAATATAAAATATATATTAAGAAGGGGCCTGAAAGCCGAGTGACTAGTGCTCTGTACCTCGGTATCACAGAACTTTAGGTTGAATCCCTGCGGTACCATGGATACTTGTAGTGGCTCGGAATCCACTTTAAACCGTAGTTTTCGATCTAATATGACTGTAGAGCGTTCTTCAGCGACTCGGTGTCAAATCAGGCTTCTACCTGACTCCATCACAATAGAAGCTGCCCCTTTATCTCCATTTATAAGAAGATGGGATGCTGTTCCGTTCTTCCTGCAGGACACTGAGAATGAGTCACACACATACATATTAAGAATGTCCAATATACAATTCCATATTACATGTCATATGGTGGTAAGAATTCAATCGGTCTATTATAATTTATGAACGAACATGCGAAAATCAGCAAAATTACTTTTTCACCTTTTAAAAATGAATTAAAATTGCAATTAAGATGTATGAGTAATGTTTCTTTCATTCAACAAAAGGTTTTATCCAAATTAACTTAAGTTAAAAATTAGTTTAACTTAAGTTAATTTGTTAGAATTAATTGTTCATTTGTTGTTTTGTTGTTTGAGTTAATTAGTTAAGTCAACAAGTTTAAAATCGGATAAAACTTATTATATAATATACTAGAGAAATTACGAACATAGAAAATGTGCAATTTTTCTATGTTCGTAGCATTAAACTCACTACAACATATTGTATATTGGACTTTTTTTTTTATGGTTTACATGAAAATCATGTTTACTGATCTTCAAATAGTAGTGCTGACGAAATGAAAAGTCAATTTACAGAAGAATTAGAAATTATAGACTTTTTATTTCTACACTGAACATTTAGGAATCTTTTTCAAGACTCGATACCTTGTTGAGAATAATCTATTGGGTATATCGTAAAAATTTATTATCTTAATTAATTAGATTATTTGATTCGCATTTTAAATTCGTCAGTATCAGGATATGTAAACTGAAGTGACAAAAGTCATGGGATACCTCTTAATATCGTGTCGTCCCCTCCTTTCGCCTGGCGAAGTGCAGCAACTCGACGTGGCATGGACTCAACAAGTCGTTGGAAGTCTTCTGCAGGAATTGTTTTGCTGTCTCGATAGACGTCCATAATTATGAAAGCGTTGATGGTGCAGAGGATTTCGGGCACGAACAGACCTCTCGATGATGTCCCAAAATGCTCGATGGGATTCATGTCGAGGCGAAAGGTGGCCAGATCATTCGTTGGAATTGTCCAGAATGTTCTTCAAACCAATCGCGAACAGTTGTGGCCCATTGACATGGCCATTGTCATCCATAAAAATCCCATCGTTGTTTGGGCACATGAAGTCCATGAATGGCTGCAAGTGATCTCAAGTAGCTGAACATAAGCATTTCCAGTCAATGTTCGGTCCAGTCGCACCAGAGGACCAAGTCCATGCCATGAAAAAACAGCCCACACCATTATAGCCACCACAAGCTTGAACAGTGTCTTGCTGACAGTTTGGGTCCATGGCTTCGTGGGGTCTGCGCCACCTCGAACCCTACCATCAGCTCTTACCAACTGAAATCGTGACTCATCGGACCAGGCCACGGTTTTCCATTCATCTAGGGACCAACCGATATGCTCACGTGCCCACGAGAGTCGCTGCAAGCGATGTCGTTCTGTCAGTAAAGGCACTCGAGTCGGTCTTCTGCTGGAATAGCCCAAGAAAGCCAAATTTCTCCGCACAGTTCTAACAGACAAGTCCCTTGTACGTCCCACATTGATTTCTGGACGCAGTGTTGCTTGTCTATTAGAATTTATGACTCTTTGCAAACGTCGCCGGTCTCGGTCGTTAAGTGCAGGCGGTCGACCACTGCGCTGTCCATGGTGGGATGTTATGCCTGAAATTTCATACTCTCGGCACACTCTTGACACAGTGGATCTGGGAATGTTGAATTCCCTAACGTTTTCCGAAATTGCATGACCCTTGCGTCTAGCTCCAACTAACATTCCGCGTTCAAAGTCTGTTAATTCCCGTCGTGCGGTCATCATCACGTCAAAACCTCTTCACATGAATAACTTGAACAGAAATGAAAGCACTGCGCATTTATACCTGTTCTACGCGATGCTACTGCCATCTGAAAATTTGCATATTGCTATCCCATGACTTTTGGCACTTCAGTGTATAATTGGTAACCATGTTATTCGCATTTTCTCAAGAAAAAGGTCCAAAGGCATTAAAGGCACAATCAATGTCCGCTATTACATGTCTTGTCTACATTAAATAAAGCCCAAATTGAAATGTTATAAACATCATTAAAAAAATTTAGATACTTATTTTATTAAATAAGAAGTCCGTTCATGTATATCGTTAATTTTTAATAGATTATTTTAAAGTTTAAAGATAATAATGTAGCGTTTTTCAGGCATTTTGTTCATTTTTCATTAAATTCACCAACCTAACTCAAAAGTCCATTTTTAAGTTAAGATTGTTGAAAGAATATTTAGTATAATCACTTTTGAACCTTTACAGACTTCTTCTGAAAGCCTTTTAAAATTATATTAATACTATCTTTAGTTCATAAAAAGGATGTAGTTTATTGTACATTGATGTTCAAAATTAAGAGAACTTGTCGATTTTCTCGAAAAATTCTGAACGAATTTTAGGACAAATATTTCAAACAAACATGCAAATCTCTAGTGTCGAATGCTTAAGAGTGTACCTGTACGTGGGAGGTGCAAACACAGGAACAGGCTTTATATACGCACTTCGCAATAAACATTGTTATTGGTTTTTGTAAAAATGGATGTTAACGTGGGTGTTGTGACTGGTAATTATCCTGTTGAGTGTGGGTAAAGGGTATTTCCTTTATTTTTTGTATGAATCCAGGAATGGTAGATAACCCCTCCCTGTCACACGGTCAGGTCCAAAAAAACCGGTCGGTTTTGGTGGGACCCTTTTTTGGAGTTTTTGCTGGCAAAAAGGAAGACCCGTTGAAAGCAGAGCGAACGATCTGCGACAGTCCGTGAGCCTGGTACACAATTTTTTGCTGCGAGAATGGCTACTTGGATAATTTATAACATATATCTATGCCCATCTTTGAATTTGTGGGGAGCATTCTTTTTGTTAAAAGGTTTTGATGCTACTGGTAAATCACTGCCTACCCACTCATGGGAATATTTCATTTGAGGTATGCGTAATATTATGATTCCTTCTCTATAAACATTTTTTATTTAGTCTGTTTTAAGTGCCAATGTAAAAATCCTAAATTTGATTGTAATTGTATATATTAGTATTCATTAAAAGTAAAGGAAAATAGTTGTTTGTTTCAGTATTCATTTTCGTATTTTTATTAATTGTTTTTATATTAATGTTAAATTATTTGGCCGTCCTACAAGTATACGTAGACTAACGGCATCATTTCTTGTCGGTTTTAACAGTGGGTATAGATGACGGTACAAAGCGGCGAATTGTGGATTGCTGAAGAATGACATTCTCAAGTACAAATTTCTAGAGATTGAAATGTGACACCTTTAGTCGTGTCCAACTTACGGCAAAAGATGCTAAAATCATACAGATAATATTTAGGCAAGATTATGTAAGGGCCACGATGGCTAACGAAGATTCACATTTGTCTGTTATAACGAGGCATATAGGGAATCTAATAGCTTTTAATCCTCTTGGAATATACAGAACCTGAGTTTAAAGATTTAATATTTCAGAAAGCTACAGGAAATATATTTGCTTACAAGAAAACTTATTACATGCATTATTCTCTTATCTTCTTATAAGAAAGTTCGTTAGCATACTGCATTGACTTTGGACCAGAGATAGGGTAGAAATCTTTATGTACTTTCTTCAAAAAGGAGCCAGAAACTCTTTGCGTGTCTTTTAACCTCTGAAAAATTACTCACTAAGCAATAGAAGTTTGATGAATCGGATAATCATTATATGGGATGAGCTCACACACCTCCATGTGCTCTCTTTGGCTGTTGCGAATTCTAGGGATTAGATCTTGGAAGTCTATTGTCCATTTTAGGGATGCTATTAGCCCTGGATTAACCTAGCATATCTCATTTGGCCAACAAATTACTACAATGTTTGAATTTATGATTAATCTCTCATTTTAAATCGTAAAATATCTTTGGACTACACTTGAGAAGGTAATTGCAACTTTTATTTCTTCTTCGAGAACCATCTAGTGCCTGAAGAAAGCACTGTGTAAATAATAGGACCGTTGTCCCCTAGGATTCCTAAACTGCTTGATTTCCAAGATGGATTAATGTAGTGAGAATTGAATATTTGTAAGAGAACACCATGTTCTTTTTAACTTTATTTGTACTCGATATTATAAACAATGTTATAGAATTCATGCTCTGAGAAGCATTTGTTATAACATTTATGTTTTGTTCAATATCAATTTCGTTCATTCTCATTGCATTTTTTATTTAAAACCTGTTTATTAGAATTATATCTTTTATATGATAAATTTAGTGAATCTAATAAATGATATTTAATGCAATAATTGAATGCAGATGAAAAGAGGAAACATAACCAGTGAGGAAATAAACCTATTTTTGTATTTCATTTTTACTTGCTGTTCATTAATCAAACTTTTTTATTTACTTCATCTGAAGAAAAATGATCTGAATGACATTAAGCAGACAACCAATCTGATTTATTAGGTTGATATTTTTGCAATTTATGAAAATACATTGTATCAAGTTATTGAATTCTACATAAAATAAATTGTAACAAAGAATAAATGTTAACACAAAAGTATCTTTTCTGGCTCCAAATGTATTCTGTCAAGTCCAAAAAGCAGATAAAATTATATTAATAATATTAAAAATAAGACTGGCACTTATTGGCAAAGAAGTATTACTTGGCAAAGAAACATTTTGTTCATAAATCAAGTGGATATTATGTTATCATCCAATATTCTATTCGAGAAATGTGCATTCTACCCACACCACCAAGGAACAAATAACTTATTTCGATTGATTCAGTCTAAATCTTTTGTTCAAGTGTTAGCCCTGGACTGTAGTACAGCAAAAAAAAAAAGGAAATATAGTGTAACAATAATATCGTCAAAGAACTACCACTACCAAGCATCGTGGCTTTGACAAAGCAGTATATACCATCCAACGATCGCCAATAACACACTCCTACAAAAAAAAGTGATAACAAATAGTAAGTGAGACTAACTTGGTGTTCGTGATCTTCTGTCTCAACAACATCACAAAAGAAGGAAAGGAAAAAACATAATAAAATACTACAGGAATCTTACAAAGAAACGTGTAAGAAAAGTAAATAATAATAGAAGCAGTAGTAAAAAAGTCTTTCGCAGTAGCTGCTGCTGCAGCAATTGCTTAGGATGCCCTCTAGGGAACCCTGTCTCCCTAGTATCCCAGTACCGTTGCCAAGGATACGTAATCAAATCTTTACGATCTTTCGGCATTCGCGATATATGGTGACAAGAAAAAAAAAAAAAATCTCATGCAGGAATGGAAAAAATTGTTTTGGACGTCAATGTGAGAAGCCAGAGAAATGCGTAGTAGAGATTGGAGTATGAGAATTGCACCAAGGTGCGATTCGGGAAAGAATGTGCCTCATATTTTGTCAAACGTTTAAAGGATTTTTATTTTATTTGTCCCTACGTACTGCGTCTTTAGGGAATATGTCTTTATATCTGGATGGCATTGCCGTGTTCGGCTCTTAAATGTTAAATTAATATCAAGTTGAGTTTGCTGAATGTTTTTCTTTTGAGTAAAGAGTATATCTAAATATGTGATTATAAAAATCAACTTCACTTAAGACCATAACTAACATTTTGTAGAAAACTGTTAAAATAATTTCATTAAATTGTTAAAATATGTTTTTATATTTGTAAACTAATAGCTATATAAATTTATATATATATATATTTTTTTATATTTATATATATAAATTTTCACATTTTTTATGATAACAACAATTAAAATATACAGGACCAAATAACGTTTGCAATGGATATGAATAATAAACCATTACAAACTGAATCTTGAAATTGATGTTACTTTTCCTGGTACCTTTTAATGGTACCATTCCTAGATGTTACAAACGGCATTATATGGATTGATGTACACTTATAACCTTATTGTATTGGGAAACATGAAAAGCTCATTTTTAAAGAGCCTTGCTCGTATTTATCTTTAAAGGCAAATATTTTTTTTTCTTATTTTGTTCAAACACCCATAATACCAGGTAGGAACATAAAATACACAAATTATTAATCTAATATAAGGGATATTTGATACTTAATTTTACCTGTATTTAAGAAGAAATCACACTTTCAAACATGTATGCTTTTTAATTCTTATTATTATGATTTATAACGATATTAATGAGACTCATCACCAAATACGAGTTTTATCTTAGAGTGTAAACTTCTAGAGTCATCGCAATTTTGAATGACAGCCCTGATACGAAATTTAAATTAGGGCATGTGCTTTAAAATTCATTTTTAACACCCCCCCCTCCCCTTGAGGAATTTTCGATTAGTACATTTATTATTCCCTTCATCAGACTAATGAATTTTAGTTCTGAGTTTCAAACTGAAATCCCCAATCAACAAGTTCAAGGCTTTAAAAAGATTACTGCAACCTTTACATTTTATCTTTAAAATCGAAATGTAAAAGATTACTCTGTTTTTAAAAAACACAACTGAAATATCAATTCTTTTGTTTTCTTAACAAGACTCAATAAAAATTTAAGTAGTTCATAAATTGTAAACTGCATTTCTGCCTGAAAATCATCATCCATTATATCCTTCTTCATCAAAGCATTTAAAATTCAAACGACTCAAATTGGGCACGGCTTTCCAAAACAAATCTCTTCCCTTCATCTTCTATTCCGGGCACCGCTTCTTCATATTTACTCTGCATTTGAACTCCTACCCCATTCCAAACCGAATCTTGAACTCGGTGTAACTTTTTAGCGGTACAAACCCTGGAGGTTACAAACAGCATTAGCTGCCAATGTTGAACAACAGGCTTTCCCCTTATTCAAACAGCAAAGCCTGCACCGAGAAACGCCAGGAGCTAATTTTTAAAGAGGATGTACTGGATTTCAGAATCTTCTTTGCTTCTAAAAACAGGAGATCTCCTTCGCTTTGAACACACACGAGGCGGATCTTTTAACTTTTCCCGTTTAATTCCGGGAAAAGGGTGGAAGCAATTTGAATTTTACGCCAAGGTTCGTGTCTTTATTATATGAAGCAGCCGTGTTTCCTCTAGTGTGGTGATGACTATCTAGAGAGAGAGGGTATACAGAGGGGACAGGGAGAGTAAAGATGGTGTGAGAGTTCCACGGTTTTCCTAATTTCACGCTGGTTGCAACTTTGCCTGGGGGTTCAAAGCTGGGGTGAGGAACGCCCTCGCTTGCATTAGTTTCCTCTCTGAGGGATGCTGTGTTAGTTGCGAAACAGAAATTTGTTGTGAGTGCAATTAATTTTTAAAATTCATGTAAGGACCAGATTATTATACTGGAGACAAATTTTGAATAGTTTCATACACACAGTAGAAAATTTCAGTGTTTCCAGTTATTTCTAAATAAATGCCCAAGAAGGAAACGTTTGTTTTCTCTTAATCTATGATGGGTCAAATTCTTTTCACTTCAAGGATTTCATTTTTGCACACATTTCTAATTAAGGGAACAAAATTAATAATAGAAAAATAAAAAAAAAATTTATTCCAGTCGCAAATGTTGTTGAAACGCAACATCAATCCCAAACTGTTACTTTTAATGGAATTCATGAATTCATGTAAGGACCAGATTATTACTGGAGACTAATTCTGAATCGCTTTCATACACAACGTAGAACATTTCAGTGTTTTCGAATCATTTCTAAATAAATGTCCTAAAAGGAAAGAAGTGTTTTTCCTTAACCTATGATAGGTCAAATTCTTTTCTACTTCAATGACTTCATTTTTGCAAGTATTTCTAATTAAGAAAGCAAAAAGCAATAAAAGAAAAAAATAAAAAAAAAAATTATTCCAGTTGCAAATGTTGCGGAAATGCAACACTAATCCCAAACTGTTATTTTTAATGGAAATGGAAAGAAATAGAAATATGAAATAATATAGAAGATGAAAATGGAGATAAAAAGGGATAGTATAGATTACAAAATAGATAGAAATTGAAAAAAATTTACGCGAGTTAACGAAAATCGTGAAAATGCAACGTCAGTCCAAAATGATTACTTTTTTGATACATGAACCTTTTATCTAAAGAAACATTACATGTTAGAGTTTGATAGAATATAAATCTAGTCTCATACTGACATTGGAACAGAATAATTCAAGTATAAAAAGAAAAAAAATGAGCAAAATTGTATAACTTTTAAAACAAAACAAACATATGTGTGTATGTGTGTGTATACATATGTGTGTATGTATGTATATGTGTGTGTGTGTGCATTTTTCGTAATGAATGAAGTTCCTTCCATATCATGCAATAAAAAAGATTTGAAACATTTATGTAATAACAGGTTTCCTCAAAAGTCACAATTGCCATCGAATTTCTTAGTTTCTGAAAGCAGTGACTGCAACGAACGCCATCGGATAATTAAAAGATAACCCCTACGGCACATTAGCTGCGCATGTTATTACTGATCACATAGTAGGATACAACAATCTCGTGTGATTTCTGAAATTACAATCAGATTGACCGGTAAAACAATACACACACACACATATATATATATATATATATTTGTGTTGTGTGCGTAATATATTATGTTTAATTACCGGCTATTATACATAATCCCCGCTAAGTTTGGTGAAGGTGAAGAATTCGTGAATATTTATCAAATTAACCTGCTAATTTATATAATTCCCAAATCGTAATGGCGAATGTGATAAAAGTGTTACTGTTACTGGCGGTCTTTGTCGATGTCGGATGCACTTTCTTTTTTTCTTACAAGTTCCCTTTGAAAGCTTTCAACGAGCACTTGTCGAGATCAGACACGTGCGTACAAAATGATCCTCAACCTGAACATACTGGATAGATTTACATTTGAGACTTCCGATGTGAAAAAATGATTCATCTCTAAATGATCCTCCACCTGAAGTTACACTTGAGACTCAGAAAGGAGACGAGGCAGTAGTCCCTTTAATCCAGACAAGTATTATAATCAGACAAGAACAAGTAGTAAAAAAACATGAGTCCTAAAGAAGGTTTAGAACCATGGGAAAAGAAAATGTTGAAAGTTTCAAATTTTAAATTTCCTTCTGGTAAAGTTGGTGACACAGTAAAATTACGAGTACCGAACGTTGACAGAGAAAGAAGTGATCTGCGAAATTATTTACGAATTATCTAGTGATCTACGAGAACGAACCGCTTGACATGGGACCACATTGTGCCATTGTGAAGGGCACAATGTGGTCTTCATCGACGAATCTCGGTTCTGTTTGTCCAGTGATAGCCTCCAGGTGAGAGTATGGCGGCATTGGGAAGATATAGCCAATCCTACCACAATTGTTCAACATCGTACTACTAGTCAACGGGACGTAAGGGTTTGGGGTAATATCAGACACGATAACTCACTAT
The DNA here is from genome assembly GCA_021605095.1 of Caerostris extrusa. NCBI lineage: Eukaryota > Metazoa > Arthropoda > Arachnida > Araneae > Araneidae > Caerostris > Caerostris extrusa. The sequence goes on along the minus strand of BPLR01008585.1, from coordinate 8,185 downwards.
TTGTACTAATCAAAAATATATTGACAAGACGATGGTACGTTAATTAGGTGCTAAATAAGTCGGTTTTATTGAATTATATTAGCGGCTGCAAAATTATATTTTCCAGCAGGACAACTTGAGACCGCACATGACATTCATCAACCAACAAGCCTTGCAGCATATCCAGTTGCTTCCTTGGCCTGCAATGTCTTCTGATGTTTCACATATCAAGCCTATCCGGAAGGTAATTAGCTGTCGTTGGTATGCCCTGATCCAATTTCATTCGGGAGGATTAACTAGGAAAGATGGTTGAGAGCATATGGAATTCTATACCTCACTATCTTCACTCTAATTGAATATGTACATCCTAGGATTGCTGCTTGAATCGGAGCAAGAGATGGATCTACTTACTACTGATAACCCTGCATATTTCATCGCTTAAAAAGTTTTCTTCTTTTAAATAATATAACTTATTTACACATGTATTTTCTGTGCATCAATTTTCATCTTATTCTATTCCTTTATGCTATTGCATTTTTTATGTCGAACAATGTATATCAACACTCTCCAATTACCATTAATTAAAACATACTCTAATTCAATTTCGAAATGGCACGTTTTTTTAAACAAGAGGTTTACAAATAGTACAAAATGAGAAATAGTGTATGCAATTGCGTTTAAAACGATTTATAACTATTGCTTTTTAAATGAATTCCAATCGAAATAAATTTTTGAATTGGTTTTAAATAAAAACACGTTTTAAAGATTTCATGCATTCTTTATAACTGAAACATTTTACGGACGTTTATATTATGAGAACCAATGTCATGAATGCACTTTACAAAAATAATTATTTATTGATAATTTAATTTTTTTTTCCAAGTTACCTACACCAAAACGCTTATGCACAAAAAGTTTTAAGCGTTGAAATGGTTTCATCAGGTATCTATTTTACAAATAATTATGTGGAAAAATCATAAACATGATGAGAGAAAAATCATTAACATGATGAGAGAAAAATCAAACCTTATTCTTGCTGACTACAGTTATATAATCTTGTTGGCATATGAATAAGATTGACAACTACTTTATGTCAAACAGATTTCATTAAAATTTACCGTTTAGTATGTGTCATTTTGATTAAATATGAACTGCATACTTTGTTTTTTTAGCTTTGATTATGTCGAATTATGAACTAAAATAGGAATATTTGTAAGAAGCTTTAATTTTCTGTTTTGATTGGAACTTGAAGTGCAATTGAAATGAAGTGAATTGAAATTCTTGCTGAAATTTACGGAAAGCATGCACCAGACGAAAGAACTTGTCAAAAAATGATTTAAATGATGTAAAAAGTGGGTAATTTTGATATGGAAGCTTACGTGTATCTTGGTAAAAACTAAATAAATCACGAGCTACTAAAACCTGGTGAAACCATTGCTCATGAAAGCAATTGACGGTAATTGATGCATTTGAGTCGAAGATTGATTGAAAAATGAAGATAATACAAGACACTAAAAGAGACACGACAAAATAATTTTTGAACATGGCAATGCTCGGTTACATATTTCGAAGCAAGCAAATAACGTTTTGGAAACGCATCAATGGGAAGTTCTAGTCCACCCGTCATATTCTCCAGGGATTGATCCTTCTGATTACCAATTCGCTGATGCATGGTAAATGACCAGCACTTCCCTTCTTTTGAAGTCGTCAAATATTGGTTTTAAAAGGTGAGTCTACTTTTTTTCGTCAAGAACTTCGACTTTTGCAAGCGAAAAGTTAAAAATTAGTGTCTATATTATCTAGTAATGGGAAGAATTTTGATTGATGTATCAATTGATTTTTTTAATGATATAAATAAATTTTTGTTTTAAAAAACCCCTTGATATTAAGCATAATACATAATAAGTCTTATAAAATTCACTTGACGCGTGTTTCCCTGACAATGAAATTATTATCATAATATTTTAATAAAGTAAATGATGTCGCATTTCAAATGATTGTCTTTTTTATATTAATGTTGGTTGATAATGTTATAATAATAATTAAATTAATTTTGGTTGTTGATGTTATAATGTTAAATTAATTTTGGTTGTTGATGTTATAATGTTTAATTAATTTTGGTTGTTGATGTTATAATGTTTAATTAATTTTGGTTGTTGATGTTTAATTAATTTTGGTTGTTGATGTTATAATGTTTAATTAATTTTGGTTGTTGATGTTATAATGTTTAATTAATTTTGGTTGTTGATGTTATAATGTTTAATTAATTTTGGTTGTTGATGTTATAATGTTTAATTAATTTTGGTTGTTGATGTTATAATGTTTAATTAATTTTGGTTGTTGATGTTATAATGTTTAATTAATTTTGGTTGTTGATGTTATAATAATAATTTTGGTTGTTGATGGTTGTTGAAGTTATAATAATAATTTTGGTGGTTGATGTTATAATAATAATAATTTTGGTTGTTGATGTTATAATAATAATTTTGGTGGTTGATGTTATAATGTTTAATTAATTTTGGTGGTTGATGTTATAATAATAATTTTGGTTGTTGATGTTATAATGGTGGTAAATTAATTTTGGTTGTTGATGTTATAATGTTAAATTAATTTTGGTTGTTGATATTATAATGCTAAAATAATTTTAGTTGTTGATGTGATAATGTTAAATTAATTTTGGTTGTTGGTGTTATAATAATAATTTTGGTTAATGATGTTATAAGATAATATTATATTCGTTGATGAAATATCTAGGAAATGCATGCATGCATAAGGATTTTTTTTTTTTTTTGTCTCTTGTTCAGTTTGGGAACACATGAAAACTTAATAGAAATCCCAATTTAGAAAAGGAATTTTTATAAAGAAAATACTCTTTTTTTTACCTGTTCTTGACGATGCCATTTTACAACGTCCCCTCTATTCTGGAGGCGCTTGCCCTCTGGGCCAAGAGTTTATCTCTGTTACTTCCGTGCCGTGTATAGGATGGATATAACTAGAAATGCCTATTTTCCGATATCACGCTTGTTTATCTCTTGCGCCCACCAAAACTTAGATACGTGGATTTTGTGCAAAATATATTTTACCTTAAAATTTCGTGAAATCTCTATTAAAGTGTATCAGATATTTATATAAAAATTCAAGAGAAACTATAGAAATGAAACTATATGTGAATCTATCATTCCATTCTTAGATTATTTTAGAAATAATTCGGAGGTATAGAATAGGAAATATATTTTTTCATTTGTAATAAATTATTTGTTGAGGGTTTTTGTTTGTCCTGAAAATATAAAGTGTAATTCTGTTTTTATAATACTCATTTTGGGCCTGAATAGCCGAGTGACTGGCGCTCGGTACCACAGGTTTCGGGTATGAGTCCCGGCGGTGCCATGGATGTTTGTAGTGGTTCGGAATCCACTTTAAACCGTAGGTCCCGGTCTAACATGATCGCAGAGGTATTGTTACTCCGCGTCCGTAGCTTATCTTCAGGCTACGCGCACCTCCTTGCTAGTGCAAAGTGAGTAGCGTCAGTGCAACGCTTGCCTTAAAGCATCGGAGACAATTGTCTACGTGTTTGCCATCTGCACTAGAACAAAAAAAATAATACTCATTTCATTTCAGGAAACATTTCAAAACATTTGTCGATAACTAATAAAAGTTTTCAAATATTGTGCTGTTTAACTTGATGTTATCTGCTAGAACAAAAAAAAAAAAAAAATTGTAACGCATTCAACTTTATTCAGGATAAATAACTATGAATTTGGAACACTGCAGATACCTTCGTCCATTGCGTTTTGAAATCTCTCCCGTCATTTAAAAGGGTTCTTACCTTCTCCTTGAAGTCAACAATAACACTTATCGCCATATTAAACATGTTCATCAAAGACCACGAAACTTAACTTGATGGAATATAAACAGATAAATTTGTTTACCAGGTTTCGAACTATGCATCTTTATTATGAAATTCTGATGAATTTGAAATTCTGATGAATCCATTTGATGCTCCTGAAATCCGATTAACACGAATTTAATTAAGAAATCTATGAAATTTTTTAAAAAAAACTTACAGTAAATATTTTGTAAGACATATTTTTAAAACATATGCATGTGTATTGTATATGTATTTTTAAACACAGACATACATAAACACAATATATATATTTTTTGCATATTTTTAAAACATATTTTTAATAACATATTTTTAATAACATATTTTTAATAACATATTTTTTTAATAACATATTTTATTAAGATATTTATAAAACATATTTTATTAAGATATTTATAAAACATATTTTATTAAGATATTTATAAAACATATTTTATTAAGATATTTATAAAACATATTTTATTAAGATAATTTTAAAACATATTTTATTAAGATATTTATAAAACATATTTTATTAAGATATTTATAAAACATATTTTATTAAGATATTTATAAAACATATTTTATTAAGATATTTATAAAACATATTTTATTAAGATATTTATAAAACATATTTTATTAAGATATTTATAAAACATATTTTATTAAGATATTTATAAAACATATTTTATTAAGATATTTATAATACATATTTTATTAAGATATTTATAAAACATATTTTATTAAGATATTTATAAAACATATTTTATTAAGATTTTTAAAACATATATTTATTAAGATATTTATAAAACATATTTTATTAACATATTTTTAATAACATATTTTATTAACATATTTTAATACATATTTTAATACATATTTTATATTTTTTATTATTTTAATAACATATTTTTAATAACATATTTTATTAACATATTTTTAATAACATATTTTATTAACATATTTTTAATAACATATTTATAAAACATATTTTTAAACATAAATATTTTGTGGGAAGCATTTTGGGAAATTTTTCTTGAAAAACCTTCAATAAACATTTTATTAGACATTTGTTTTAAAACTTAAAGTACGCGACTAAAAAAATAAATAATATTTTAGAGGAAAAATACAAAAATGCCAATATATATATATATATAAAGAATTATGTTATTGAGAAAAATTAAATTAATTAAATCAAGCAGATATTTACATACGTAATTAAAATATTACAACAAGATATATTACTTAACATTGTACTCATAAAAATAACTCATTGGTTGCTAGTAAATATTTTCAATTCACATTAACTTTAACCATTTGAAAAATAATGTTAGATGTATCAAATTTAAAACATAAATATATCTTTATTAAATAATTGCAGCATGTTTTAAATTTATACGAATGCAAATTAACTTATAAAATACAATCTATAACAAACAACTTTTTTTTTAAATATTATCGGTTAAAATATACCTCCCAAAACCTTATGGCAAAAATAATAATGTTTGATAAATTAACAATAAAATATAATTTTTTTTTTAATCAAAATATGATTCCCTTTTAATTTGGTTTTAATTCAGATAGTGGACCATTTATAGATTATCATTATTAACCATTTATAGATTTCAACTGTTTTAGTATAGCAATGTAATAAAAACTGTATTATATATAATTTGAAACAAATTAACGAAATGTTTCAAAAATTATCACGAATAAAATGTTACTTTGCTCACAAAGACCTTGGTGGAATAAAAGAAAATGAATAACTAGATACATTTTAAAATCTAAAAGTAGTTTTACTTAAATGCCATCAATAAAAATATCTCTCGCTTTAATTATATCTCTTCCTTTAATATATATTATCTAGCAGAAATGTCTGAATGATTTAAAGGAACTCGGTCCTATAATTATCAGGTCTATTAATTCAGGAACGTGTCATTTCCAATGTGGGTAATAATTCAAATCTTATCTATTCTAATTTGAGAAAGTTGTGCAGATATTCCTGGCAGCAGGTCAGAAACGAAGATTAAAAGTTATTTCGAGTAGAGCCTTTTCTGGATGTAGTACTTGCCACAGTTCTTCTCTTGAGATATTGTTTATGGAAGAATTATTTTATGTTTCTAACATTCTCTAAATAAAAATAATATACGGGAAGTATATCATACAGAATATTTAAAATAGAGAAATATGAAAAAAGAAGCATGAAATCCATAAAAGCATATAAAATATATATGCCTAAATACTGCATTTATATATGCTTTTATGGATTACTAGGGGAATAGCATTAAAATTTATTTATAGCGAATGCTATGTTGTTAGCTTTATTGTACAATCTGATTGCATTTATGAAAAGTTTCTTATTCATTCTGGTTTTGATTTTTCTGGGGGGTTTTAAAGTTCTTGCAGTTTTTTTTTTTTTTTTTGTTCTACACACATCAAATATATATGTATATAATTTATTTTATCTTAAGTAGTTTGCATTTAATATATATATAACTCGCTAACTAACTCCTACAGTACAATCTGGACTATAGTCGTTCGCATACTGGTAGATTTCGAAACGGGGGATGCTTATTTTGTGGGGTAGAGTTTTCAGCCCTACATCCAACTCTCTACAGTCGTATTAAAAGCAGGACCTAAGCTTTAATTCCGGACTCCAAACCACTACAAACATCCTTGGCCTCACCAGTATTCGAACCCGAAATCACTGGCACTGAGCACCAGTCATATATATATAATGTGATTGCGTGTGTATATATAATACAATAGAATAGAATAAATTAAATCAGCTTTCAGATTTTTATGTTTTTGAAGAAGTTATCAATTCGGGTCATTTTGACCTCAGTTTATAAGCCAATATAAAGACCAGAGACGTAACAGATTCAGCGTTACATAAAGTGAACTTAATTGCCAGCTACGTTAGACTCACATGCCATACATCCTTTAATTAAACATCGCTTGTTGAGTTTTCAAATGAAATATTCTTAGTTCTAAAACTCTGGTAGTAAAGGGTTAATGGCCAGAGTGACTAGTGCTCGCTCTCTACACAGGTTTCGAGTTCGAATCCCGGGATTCCAGGAATACTTTTTCAGTTCAAAATCTACTTTAAACCCGGTCTAATTTAACTGCTAAAGGCATGGGGCCGACAACCCTACCCGTAAAAAAACCAAATCACAAGTTTTGAAATATACTCTGGAGACAGAGGACCTTACCCCCACCAATGGGGTATTGCTCCAATGAAGAAGTTCTGAAAACTCAGCACGCTTCTCCGCTGGAAGATTCATTTCTGTTCATGTTCTGGAAGGGTAAATGATCAATTCTCGAGAAAAAAACATTAATTAAATAAAGAATTTAAACTTATAAAATATTACTATACGTTATACTAATATTGATTTGATATCTAATTAGATATTATTTAATATGAATTAAATTTATAAAATATTAATTATATTTTTTAATATGACAATTTAATTAAAATTAATGTAATTTTTTATTAAATTAAGTTACATTAAAGCAGTTACAAGATTTAAATCATGTTTAAATTATTTATAAATGCCGAAAAGTAGGGATACCATTTAATAAAATGTTAGCTGAAATGAAATTATTTGAATGAATTATGGTTTTAGGAAAGATTGCGGTATAGTTAAATTCAATCTTAAATTTATTTTAAAAACTTTTAAAAAACCATGATGTAATTTTTTAAAGTGCTTCACACTAAAGAAATGTAAAATTTAAAACAATCTTAACCAATAAATCATAATTATTTAAACATATTATAATATTGCTTTAATATAAATAGCTGTTGTAAGAACTGAATTCAAATTCATAATTTTGTTGGAAATGTCATAGCAAATTGCATTAAGGATGATAATTTTAATTGTGTGTCTTAAATTTGTCTTTCATGTGTTATTGAAGATATTAAAGAAATTTAATCTATACATTTTAATTAGAAAAGCAATATGTTCTGTTATCAATTCATTAGAGAAGAGTGCACCAAACATTTTGAAATTTTTTGTTAACAATTAGAATATGAATTTTTAACATCTTTCACAACTGTTTTATTCTGAAAAACAACTGTGAATTCAATATTTATATTTCATCCTGATCGCAATCAAATGAGCTACATTTAATCAAAAATTAATCAGCAAATGCACAATGAAAATTTAAATACTAGAAATAAGCAACTGCTTATCTCATATAACCAAATCAAACTGAAGATATATTAAACATAATAACCAAATATATAAAGGGAGAAGCAGTGAAAGATTAATTCGAATTGTTACATTAAACAAATTATCCATCAATATAAATCAACGCTTGCTGCAATAGCCATGTTACCCG
>BPLR01008584.1:0-30902 GCA_021605095.1 Caerostris extrusa | reverse complement strand
GTTACGTATTGCTCTTATGGTCGTAAAGCGGTATCTTCTGGTTTATGCAGACATCAAACTCGTAGATGCCTGCCACGACCGTTCTCTATGGTCGTAGTAGTACAATCCCCTCTTCTTAAGAGCTTTTTTTCTTCTCTCTCCCGTCAGCTCCCCTGCCAGACACCCCCACAGACAGGATGTTTTTCTGGACATAGGGCGTTGACCCCCTGCAGGGGGATGGGTTTAGACGTAACAATGTAAACATCCTGTCTGGGGCTTGAGCTGATTGGAGAGAGAAAGAAATGTAGCACCAGTGAAAGTGTGCGATTGGTTTTCGAGTAAAAGATACGTGTTTTTACAGTTCACTAGTGCTATGTTTTTATTCTAAGACCATAACAGCTATGAAATGGCTGGATAAGTTTTATTATGAAGAACTTCATTTTTAATTAATCTTCATTTAGGGACTTAATCTATTTCTGTAATCCTTAAACTCCCTATAGAAATTCCGAACTGCAATTATTTTTAATAAAGAAAGAATAAAACGGGGGTTTAAGTATGTTCAAGAATGATTTACGTGGTTCAAGGAATTCAAGTATGATCTATGTAGCTCAAGTTCCAGACTGATTAAAATTAATTTAAATAACAAAATGCATCAGCTAGAAATTGAACACAAGCCAACAGCTCCAAAAGAATCTACAGTATGCTAGACTTTATAACACCAACGTTTCACTTTCTGATGATATCTAGGAATTTAAAGAAACAAATTAGGTGAATGAACTGAGAATATCACGTGCTTGCATCACAGTAGAATGGCTTTTCGTGACGTGCGAAGAAAAGAAATTTCTACACGAAGAAGGAAACATCTTTAGAGAGAGATAATTCATTGTTGAAGAAAGTTTGAGAATAAAGAATATGAACTCACGAAATCGTAGATTTCAATTTAAAACTAAAGATAGATGGTCATCAAGTATGAAAACGAAAATCTCTTTTTTAAAGCAAACTGTGATTTGACATTTATTGTAGCAACATTGATTTACTGATTTTAGCAACATGTTTTTATAAAATCCTTTTGAAAATTTGAAAATTATTGTTCATGTTGGTTGTTTTGGCAATTAAATATTCTTAAATAGCTTTTCTTTATAAAAAATCATTGTGTTAAATGGTTTTTTTCCTGTAAAAGTTTTTCTAAATATGCTTTGCATGAGGCAGTAGGCTGAAAATAGCCAAGATGGTCGATTTTAATGGCAGTCTTGTTGGTGTTTGGCAGCCCAAAATGGTTGATAGATCTTCAGCGAAATGACTTGTTCTCGAGGAAAGCGCAACCCAGCTATTGGTTTGTATGTTATGAACTAAATTATAAAAATTAAAGAACTACAAAAAGTCTTCAGTGTTTGTTATTGGATAGTCAATTGAGTCATTTCACTTCTGCAATGTATATATCATATTTATCTCTGATATTTTATTAATAACTAATTAGTGATTCTTTTTTTACTGTTTGTTTAATTATTGTTGACTTTCAATATTCGAAATTTAATAACACTCTAGATTTGTTTTGAGTAAACTATGTTTTACTTTGTGAGAAAATTCCACGCATGACAATTCTTTTTCGCTACAATGTGACCCCTATAGACATTGCCCTAAATAGTTGTAGTATCACACAAAATATCACTATTATAGTGATACTTTTTGTGGCGATACCACTTTACTAGATATTATAGATACTATAATAGATACTATCATATTATTATAGATTATCATATAGATTTCTATAGTATTATTATAGATTATCACACGATTATAATAATACTATAATAATTTCACTATTATCAGTGATGTTACAAGATTTAGAATTGGTTCATCAACTTCGTTCATGAACTCTTGTTAGATTAAAGAAAAGAATGTAGGTAGATCGAAATTTTTTAATTGAAGCAGCCACAATTGTGTAGGGCGAGGTACAATTTAATATAAGAAAATAAGTAGCAGGCAATTTACAACAATGGTTATTATTCAATGTATTCAATTCACAATGTATTTATTCACCAAGTAATGCCCAAGGGATGAGAAAAACCTAACATACATCTTTCTTCAAATTGAAATTAAAAATTTGTTCAAGTTTAACGATTTGTACGACTCTTAACAGTATCAAAACACAAACATTGCAAGTAAATGTATTTTCTCTTTTATAAATGCATAACAATAATTTATACAATATTATACATACTTTTCAAAATAAATAAAACTAAATGGAACATAGCGTGCTATGTTGCTGAGTGCTGTAGAATGCATGCCCAGTTTGCTCCAACTCTATTGCGGAGAATATAATCATCATTACCGATCTCTGAACCTACACTCATTTCAAATCCATTACTTTCAATCCCAAAACCGAATCGAATTTAATGTATTCATTTCCATTGCCCACAAACCAAACCGACACGTTTCTTTTTCCCAGACCAAGCCAAAAGGAAAAAGATCCCACGCATGGCACTATCAAAAAGCAAATCGGAAACTATCGGGTGCCCTCGATTTCGCTCGCGTGGCACCAAACATTCCCACTTCGGCCTAATGCTCACGGGGGGCGTTAAAATCGATTTCCCGATCCCCCCCTTCCCTCAATAAACGTGGATCCTTCCCCCCTTTCGGAACGACGGAAAGAGGAAGAACTGCTGCATCCTTCCTGGCATGCTAATTCGAAATCGAATTCGAGGTCTGCGAGCTGCCAATGGCCGAACTGTGCGTATGAGTAATGAAGTTCCGGGCATTGTTTCCCCGGTAATTATCTACCGGAGGGAGTGTTTGCCCACAGGGTGGAGAATGTTCGATTTCGTACCTCTATCAGATCAAATCGATTGGGGTAAGGGTGCATAAGGGGATCATCTCCAAGTGAACCCTAATTGTATCGAATTTAAACTTAAATTCTTTTTTTTTTTTTTATTTTGTATTTTATTTTTATTTATTTAATTCCTACTATTAGCTCCTCACACTCTCCTATATATCTTGTTCACATTTTTCAATCATTCATAAAAATACTTCTTATTCATCCACTCGAGTTCGAATACATTTTTTTTTTTAACTTGTAGAGGATGACACTGATGATGATAATACAGTTTTTCATTTTAATTCATTAATTAAATTTAATTAATTAATTTTAGTTTCTTTTAGATTTTAGTTGCATATATGTACCAATAGATGGCGCCAGATAAACTTAAAAAAGTGAATGAAAATTATTTATAAAGGACTTTCTGCATTTTCTAGTGAAAAAAAGTAGGAGTTGACTTTAAAAAAAAAAAATTTTATATTACTTGTTTTTAGTATTTTTAATTTTTTTGAGTACCATTCATTTAATTTAAAAACCTTATCTTGTCATATTTCCATTACTAACATTAAAAACAACCAATTATATTCGTAAATTTTATCTGTGAATTAAGATGAGGAGGTTAAGGGTTGTATCCCTATTGGTACTCCGTAATCGTAATCGGTACGCCAGATGCCAGTTTCCAAGTGAATTTTCTGCAGTTTTAAATTTTGCTGTTATACCGAGTTTTCCGGTTAAAAATGGACTAAAAGTACTACATTATTTATATTTTTTTAAAGGAAAAAAAATTTTGTTATTTATTTTGAATACAAACGCGGAAGTCCTTTATTAGATCGCGCATGTATGGAAATAAAGAAAAGTACGATTTAATTTAGGTTTGTATTGTGTTTGTTTATTGTGATTTTATAGTAAGATAAATAAACATGGTTATAAATAAAGAGTTGCTATTTTCTGCTGTACGTTCATTCATACTATTCGTAGGAGGTGTTTATTTTGACATTCCTTCAGTCATTTTCCCTTTTATTATTCATTTATAAAAAAGAAAAGAAAAACTTGTTTTCTTAAAAAAACGAGCGAAAAGTCCAAATGCTCACTAGAACGAAGTGAACACTGTTTATTCTTATAAGTGCACATATAGTTCTCTCTAGAATACCTTTAAAACCACTGAGAACTGCTTCACTGCTTCTAGGATTTGTTTCCGGAATATTTTTTAACCGGGATCTAGTATTAAAAAATATTTATAATATCAAAATTCTTGTTTCCTAAGAATCCATATTTAAATTATAATAACATAATATGAGTTTGATAGAAAATGTCCATATATATTTAATTTCTAATATTTTTCTTCTTCTTCTTCATTGCACAATAACCGTATGGGGGCCAAGGCCGTCTGCCTATTGGCAGATTTCGAGACAGGGATGGCATCTTTTTACGGGTTACGGTTGTCAGCCCTACGCCCTATTAGACCAGGACTTACGTTTTAAATCGTATTTGACCACTACAAACATCCATGCCACCTCTGGGACTGGAACCAAAACTTGTGACCCCGAGCGCCAGAATGCTAAGAACAATAATTGCGAATGAAAAATATAGATTTCATTTAAGTATTGGAGAACTATGTTGTAATAATATTTCGAATTTTTTAATACACAATCACATAATTTTCAGCCCTACGCGCAACGCTTTACAGTCATATTAGACCAGGATCCTGTTTACAGTGGATTCTGAGCCACTACAAACGTCCATCGCGTCACAGGGACTCGAACAAGAAACCTGTGGCATCGGGCGCCCAATCAATTACTATATATATATATTGAGAAATTTCATTTCCCAAACAACAAAAATTAAATGTGTTTTACGAAAGTTTTACTCAAAGCATAATTTTCCCCCCTCCGTCACGAACATCAAACATTCACCTTCCATTTATCTCTTGGTGCTTTCATAAATAAATGCGGGTGAATTATACGTCACAAATCTATCCCAACGGTGCTCAAAACGTTCCGAACCAAGCTGCCCTTTCAGCTGCCAACGTGATTTCATTAGCATACACCCGCAGACTATCATATCCAGGAGCTCACATTCGCAAACCACTCTCATTATAACTGCCCAACATGTTACCCAGCATAGCGGCGCTAAAATGCAAAATGGACCCGTTCCAAAATGCAAACTATGCATCAGTTTCGCTTCGCATATTCCGTGAGGTCTTTGTACCGATACATAAATGCACACCCTACTCAATCTGCACATTCTCATAGATGCAGTTGAGGGGATTGGAGCTGTCATATGTGCAGGATAATTGCAATGTATGCACCATGTTCTCACGGAAGGTAAATTGGGTTATATCAATACGTACCAAGTTCGCCATGCGGGTTTGGGATAAAGTGCTGATCTTATTATATTCGATACTGGTGCTGTAGATGTTCAACAAGTTTCAATCAAATTGAATTTATGCAATAATTAATAATCATGCAAGATTTTGTAAAGGATTTTTGTCAGTTGTTATTTTCATTGCTCGTTTAGGAATTATCAACGTGCTAAAATAATGTGCTACTAATATTAACATATTACATATTACATTATGTTAATATCATAAAAATTGGCATAGCATTATTTTATGTATATTATATGTATATGTCATTTTATGTATATATTATATGTACATATGTCATTTTATGTATATATTATACGTACATCTGGCATATGACATTATATGTCAGTTTTGCAATACTAGCATATTAGGAAACCTTATAATATCTAGAAATATATTGATAATTTACTAAATGAATTTCCTTTTTTTATTTTTCAAATATATATTATATATATATACTCCTAAAAGAAGTTCATGAACTTTTCTTTGAAAATTTTTAAGTTAAAATAGATAAAAATTTGTTGGAATCTGTTTATGTAAAACTTTAAATAACTTCTTTTATATGATAGCTTGTTTCCAATTATGTGTATGTATTTCTAATCCTCAGTGTCCTGTTTGCAGGACAGACATCCTATGACTAATCTATTCATGGATGAAGGGAAAGGGGGCAATTTCTGTTGTGATGGAACACCCGTAGGTAGAAGTCTGTCTTGGCTCCGTGTTACTGAAGAATGAAGGCAGTGCCTTCAGGGAGGAATTTTAGAGAGAACTGTTCCGCATTTACGTATTGTACGGAAGAAAAGCCAGGTAGACGACTCACGAGGCAAGATGCTGAACACCATTGGGTCTTCTTGGTTTTTTTTGTAACTGTGTCTACAACAATCACGCAGCGAATTAAACTTCAGCCCTAACTCACACTAGTGATGCTCATTGCCACTGAGACACGAGTCGGGTATTTCTAATTATTTATGTACAATATTATATTTCCTTGAAAAACTGGATTGATGAACTATATGCAATTGCAAAAAACTATGCGTGGTATTTATTTTCAATTGACAGTTACAAAATTAAAGAATGAAATAATATGTTATTATATATGCAATAATAATTATAATTTTTATATAATAAGAATTTTAGACAGTTCCTGAAATCTATTTTGACAATATATATATATATGCTGATTTTTTGTTGTTGTTGTATAGATATGAGATGTATAAATAAGAAAACTCCTAATAAAGGAATCATAAAAAAGTAATTCAGTATTTGATACTTTAAATTTTACAACTGCATTTTAAGTATCAGTGTTATTCGAAATCTTTTTTTTTTTATTACTTAATCATACATGTCTCTCAAGTTATATCGCATTGTTTTGATCAGCCTTAAATTTTTTTTAAAAATATTGAGTAATCATAACATGTGTCAAAAAAATGAATAAATAAAACAGAAAATCATTTTTTTTTTTTGAATTAGTTATTTTTGTCTATAATTTTAGTTCCTTTTTCTCAAAGATTTTTTCTACTTTCTGAACAATGAAAACTTAACAAATGCAAAATAATCTCACATTTTTTATCTAGGATAAACTCCCACGAGTGTTCCAGGAACTCTGACCTCATGATGCCATCTGAAGATTATTCCACCCACACTTCTTTACTTATTTAAACTATCTATGGAATCATAACGTAACTCATCCATATTCTTTTTATATGAAGGTACCAACAGGCCATCAACAATCAAGTCTTTCAGCTTAGAAAATGTTAAAACAGGGTGGACAACCCAAGATATCCCGCCTTGAATATTTTTCCGGCCCGTGAGATGTATCACACTTTTGCAAAATATATTTATTTTATAATAGCCAAAGTAGTGGAAAGCAATGTGTTAAAAAATATATTATGTGTGCATCCATTTATTCAAAAATTAACTTCCGAAATGATGAGAAGAAATTAATTTTGATTTTAAAATAATATTCTTGAGAAAATAGGACAGATATTGCCGTTTACAAGTATGAATTCGCAGAATAAGTAAATTATATTCTGCGAACTCATGAGGCGCTGCAAATCTTGGAACATCTAATATAACAGGTTCTATGTTTCCACTTTAAATGACCTCAGTAACGCAGTGACCATCCCTAGATACGCGCAGTTGATTGTTGATAGCAGACTCTTAGTTCAAGTTTGTTAGCTCTTTTAGTTCAATTTACATCTGCGAATCGTTTTTTCTAAAATGAAATTGACCCAACACAAAACACAAGCTCAAACATAACGAACGAAACACCCATTACGATGCGCAAACACCCAAATCGAGATCTGTTTGCAAAAGCCAAGTGAAAGAGTGGAGAAGCAAATATCTCACTAGTAAAATTTATACTTTATAATGATTTCATTTTTTTTATTTCGTTTATATTTATATATTTTTTTATATTTCATTTAGAGTGTTATATACTTCTTTACAATGTGCGTTTAGTATCGCTATTATTATATTATCTATGTTTACATGTAAGAATAATAGTAAACGCAAAATAATAACTCATGATGTTTCAAGTTTTCACTCAAAAAAATGTCTATAGTGGGTTTAAATCTTTGAGGGTAATCATCATTATTGGTGCAACAGCCCTCTGTGGGACAAGGCCGTCTACCTACTGGTAGATTTCAAGACGAGAGATGTTTTACTTTTTACGGGGTAGGATTGTCAGCTTTACGCCCAACGCTCAACAGTCATACGAGACCGGACCTACGGCTTAAAGTGGATTCCGAATCACTACAAACATAAATGTCACCGCCGCGAGTCGAACCCGAAACCTGTGGTACCGAGCGCCAGAGCTTTGGGGGTAATGGGGGATATATAATTTTGCTATGCGGCCCGCGGAGTTATGATGCATTTATCCATGAATCCAAAGTGACCAGCAAGATCATTTGGGTTAGTCACCCCGTGTTAAAAGATCTCTTCAAAATTTGTTTTCTTCATTCCAGCGCCATTTATAAAAATAAGATCAACCTCACTTTCGATCTTTCTCCCATTGCTAACTGTCGGTCTCTTTCTAGAAAAGTTCTTTTTAAAGGTTGCCTTTTGTCTTTTTACAAAAGAGAGCACACGCCTCTTTCTTCAAGACTTACTATAAATTGGGAGGCAAAATAAAGGAGAGTAGGCATTAAAGAAAACTGCAAGGGGAAAAAAAACTTTGACGGCGTGACTGAGTTTTAAGGATTCGACCTTTCTGGAAGGAAATAGAATCCATTTCCGGTTGCTTGCATGAGCAGAATAGCGAATTTCCTTTCCTATAGTATACGATGCTGGGTGGAGAAGATTTGGATAAAGTAGTTTGATTTTATTCGCTTTAGATAGAAAATTGCAAAAAAATTATAAATGCATCTTTATTTATGTAATAAATTATATATTTTATATAAAATTATAAATAAATTATTTTTAAATATATCGTCTAAAATTTTTTTTAACCATAACTGTGGCTATAAAAAGTGTTTTGATATAATACATTTAATTTTCAATACTCTTTTATTATGCATGAGAGTGCAAAAAGATAAAAAGCTTACAAAAGTCATTTTACATACTCATCAAACAAGAAAGTTTTAGAATCATTACATGTTTGACTTGTGGCTTAGTGGCAAAATGAACCGCTGGTGCATTAGGGTTGAGGTTCAATCCGCTAACTGCATTTTTGTATACCCTGTTTCAGAAACTAGGAGACTCAATGGCGTTTGGGATGTTCTGCATCTTGCTTCGTTAGTCAAACTACTTAGTGGGTTTTTCTCCCATACGATACGTAAATGCGAAGCAGTTCTCCCTAAAAATCCTCCCGAAGGCACTGATCTTTTTCCAGACCAGGACCAGGGATCAAGGATTCTGAGACCAGGAATCAAGTCATATTTCTACGGGGTAGGGACATGACGACCCAAACATTTTTGGGGATAGAGTCGTCAGTCTTAAATTCAATGTTCTACTGTCATATTAGACCAGGAGTTAAAGTGGATTCCGAACCACTACAAACATTTAAGGCACCGCTGGGGGACTCGAACCCGAAACCTGTGGTGCTGAGCGCTAGTCACTAGGTCATCTTTCAGCAAAGGAAATCTCATCCTATTTTTCAATTCCTACTATTAGCTGACACTCTCCCTATATATTATCTTGTTCAAATTTCCAATCGTTGATAAAATACTTTCTATTCATCACCAATACTTCTATTCATCACTACCTTTTTTGAAACTTGTAGTGGACGACACTTGATGTGAATGCAGTTTTTTCAAATATTAATTCATTATTTAAATTTAAATTATTAATTTTATTTTTTTTTAGATTTAAGTTGCGTGTATCTAATAATAGATGGCGTCAGATATAAGAGGAAAATTTCATCATTATTTGTAAAGGATTTATAGTCTGCAATATAGTGAAAATGAAGTAGGAATTGACTTCACAAATTTTTTCATTCATTTCATTATTTTTACTTTTTTTCTTTACACTCAAGCATATTCTTCAGTAAACTGTATAACACTTCACTATCGTTAAGGAAGACCTTATTTGAATAGCGAAAAGCAGCTGCGAAGAAGACGATGGAAGGAAGGTCGAATCGATCAGGGCTTACCTTTTCCCGCCAACGCGGGTCAGGAACCTCTTCCCTTTCAGGGTCGTCGCAGAGATGGGCTAGGAGCGTGACTAATTTGTGAAGCGTCCTTCCGCCTCTACAGCAAATAAAAAGAAAAAAAATTGCCCATTTCCTGCTCCTCCTCTTCTGGTGATGTTGAAGGACCAGGTTTTTCTTACCTGAGACATGACTTTTCTTCCTGCCATTCTCAATTAATAAATAAGATAAAAACTGCGCTAACATGCGTTGATCGATTTTGTTGTAAGTTAAATAGAGAAAAAAAAAAAAATAATAATGTATTTTCTTCTCCATATCGGAAAACAACAAAACATTTTATGTTTAATTTATCAAAGAATATGGTAAAAACGTTGACCACGTTGAAATGGCAAAATTTGTTTGGCAAGTCAAATTTGTTCTCCTAAATTGTGAACCCACTCACAAACGGTATTTTGAAAGCCTGTGTCCACTAAACATCGCTTCATGTATTTTTCTAGACGATAGATTTATTGTGTCCATTAAGAAAAAAAAAAAAGCAGATTCTGTTTACTTGTAAGATTTTGAACAATTCAAAACATGGAATTAAAAAAATCAACCGTTATATATATATATATATATATATATATATATACTATATATCAACTATTATATATATATATATACACATATATATATATACAGTTGATTTTATGTGTGTGTGTCTTTCCCATCACAGGTGTGTATGGATCTGAGGGTTCGGAACCGGATTTTGGAGAAAAAAACTGCATCTTAAGGAAATTAGTTCTGCTTTTTCATTATAACAATTCTTCCAATCTTTATGGTAATAAAAGTTAATAATAATAAGTTTTTCCTGGACTTAAGAAATACTTTCACTTCATGATATCAATTCCGACCACTTAACCTCGAACTCTGTTTAGAAGAAATTTGCATCTTAAACAAAAAATTGATATTGAGTAGAAGTTCAAGCAGTTGACCCGGGTTCGACTTCCGCCGACGCAGCTAGATTTTTCATACTTTTCAATTACCTGCAATCAGTGTTCAACAACTAACGAAGCGCGAGTCCTTTTGACTTCGGAATCTTGAAGAAATTTTTCATCCCTTAGAAAATAGAAATTGAATTTTATGTACACTCAATTGTGACGATAATTGTCTTTCCCATCACAGGTGGATGTGGATTTGAATTCGGGACCTTTTTTTTGAAGGAAAACTTGCGTCTTAAGGAAATTAGTTCAACTCTTTTATTATAAAGATTCTTCCAGTATTTAAGATAATAAAAGGATAAGTTTATTTTTGGCCTTACAAACTATTTTCACTTATTGATATACTACCGTCCAATTCCATGTAAACTTAACCTCGAACGAATTGCATCGAAACAAAATTGATATTGAAAATTTTTATCTCAATACTTTCTACCAATTTAGCCTGTAAGGTAGAATAGAGAAATAGATCTTTTATATAAATAATCTTTTAGAAAATAATCTTTTAAAATAATCTTAAGGCCTAGACTAGCTCTGTGGCGCTCAGTGCCACAGGTTTGTGGGATGTTTGTAATGGTGCGGAATCCACTTTTAAGCCGTAGGTCCCCGTCTAATATGATGTAGAGCGTCGGGCGTAGACTTCAACCCTACGCCGTAAAAAAAAACATCTCCTGTCTCAAAATCTGCCAGTAGGCAGACGCCTTAGCCTACCATGGAATTGCTGCGCCAATGAAGAATATTATTATTATTAAGAGGTTTGAATGTAAGGCACTTTTAGAATTTAGAACAGGTTTTTTATATACAATTTGTGTGCAGCGAGTATCGATAGTAGCTTTTGGCGTGCAAAATGATCGTGTCTCAACCACTTCTTGTATATTCTCCCCTTGGTGTTTTGAGTTCACGTGTCGTATTCTTTATAATACTTATTTCAAAACACTTTTTAAGAGCCATTGTGGACCGTAACGTGGACAATGGCTAGAGATTTAACGATTCTTCCTCGGTACTTATCATTCTTGACCATATGTGCTTTTGCAAACAGTGATAATCCCAAAGGAACACCTCTAAAATTCTTTCACTGCAGGCAAAGAGGTGAAAGTTTCACACGTCGCCACAAGGGACTTGCCTGCACATTCTCGTAATGCATCCAAGGCCCTCTCAGTACCCTTTATAGCAGCCCACCTTTTAATGCACCATTACACCGGAAGCCTTCTTAGCCCCCGGTGTTATGCTTTTATAGTTATTTTATAAATTGCTGTTTCATCGGTCAGTACTTTTCTTTTTCCCTCTAAGTAAACTTTTTCCCTGGCGACTTTCTTACGTCCTTTTTTTTTACCTCTGTATTTTATTTTATGTGGTCTTCCCTCTGACTGCAGCTTTAGTGTCTGGATTCACAGGTTCGTAAAGTTTTATCCCGAAGTTTGTTTTTACGCAAATGGACATCGACTGAGAACTTTGTTTTTCTTGTGATGGCAGAATTTAAAATATTATGAAAAAGTATTATGAAAATTAAATTTTAAAAGTAAAATTTAAATTATGAAAATTATCTTTAAAAATAACTAAAAATGTAGAATATAATTTTTAGCAGGGTTGGCCAATCCAAGTGATCTTGCGGGCCACTTTGAAATGCATCATATATCTTCTGGCTGCATATAAAAATTATATATTCCCCATATTAGATTTAGACCCATCATAGACATTTTTTGCGGAGAAAATTGAAACATAATGAGTTATTATTTTTGTGTTTACTATTATTCTTATATGTAAACATAGATAATATAATAATAATGATACTAAACGCACATTGTAAAGAAATATATAACACTAAAAACGAAATATAAAAAATATAGTAAATATAAACGAAATAAAAAAAAAATGAAATCATTACAAAAATATTTATTTTACTAGAGCGATATTTGTTTCTCCACTCTTTCACTTAGCTTTGGCAAATCGATGCTCACGCATCATGAGTTCGCAGAATATAATTTAATTATTCTGCGAACTCATACTTGTATACCTGTAAACACATCATTAAAGCTTTCATACTTTCTGCTTAATTGCATGTAGATCCTTACACATATTGGCTGCCATAATTTTCTTTTAAAAGCAGAAATTTAAATTCTACAACAAATATTTGTTTCATATATTTAATAAATGAGTCAATCCCTTTTAAGCATCGATTTCAAATTGTGTACACCAAAAATATGTAAAACAAAAATTACTTTCATTATTTGGCTTCGTTTTTAATTTACGTATTATTCTGAATGATGAAACACATACTTACTCCCAAATTTCTGCTTACCCCTTAAACCTACTGGATGTCTTAATTTCCTTTAAAAGCAGAAATTTAAAGTCAACAACAAATGCTTGTTTCATATATTTAATAAATGATCCGATCATCTTCAATCATCGATTACGCTTATATCTACCAAAAATGTATGGACCACAAATCTCTTTTGCACCCTTTTGGCTTCAGTTCTAGTTAATTCTACGTGTGATACGATGCATCATTAGTGCTCCGAAGTTTTCTGCATAATCGTATGTCGCCCTTAAACACAGTGGACAGGCGACGATTGATGAACAAGCCACCCCTGGCTTAAACAAGCATTAAAGGATCATTCCCCTGCCCCGTGTTATATGCTGGCATCTCTGAGAATAATCGAGATATCGCCACCACCTAAATAGTTGAACTGTTAGACTCTAACGATAGGATAACGACGAATATGTTGCTGTTACGTCTAATAATGTTAAACGCACGCCTCTCTTGTCAGATATATTTTAGTTTTTAACCATTACTGATATTATATAAATACACTGATGACAAAAGTCATGGGATAGCAATATGCAAATTTTCAGATGGCAGTAGCATCGCGTACAGGTATAAATACGCAGTGCTTTCGCAGAGCTTTCATTTCAATCATGTGAAGAGGTTTTGACGTGATGATGACCGCAGGACGGGAATTAACAGACTTTGAACGCGGAATGTTAGTTGGAGCTAGACGCATGGGTCGTGCCATTTCGAAATCGTTAGGGAATTCAACATTCCAGATCCACTGTGTCAAGAGTGTGCCGAGAGTATGACATTTCAGGCATAACATCCCACCATGGACAGCGCAGTGGTCGACCGCCTGCACTTAACGACCGAGACCGGCGACGTCTGCAAAAGAGTCGCAAATTCTAACAGACAAAGCAACACTGCGTCAAATAACCGCAGAAATCAATGTGGGACGTACAAGGGACTTGTCTGTTAGAACTGTGTGAGAAATTTGGCTTTCTTTTGGGCTATTCCAGCAGAAGACCGACTCGAGTGCCTTTACTGACAGAACGACATCGCTTGCAGCGATTCTCGTGGGCACGTTAGCATATCGGTTGGTCCCTAGATGAATGGAAAAACCGTGGCCTGGTCCGGATGAGTCCCGATTTCAGTTGGTAAGAGCTGATGGTAGGGTTCGGAGGTGGCGCAGACCCACGAAGCCATGGACCCAAACTGTCAGCAAGGCCCTGTTCAAGCTGGTGGTGGCTCCGTAATGGTGTGGGCTGGGCGGTTTTTTCATGGCATGGACTTGATCCTCTGGTGCGACTGGACCGAACATTGACTGGAAATGCTTATGTTCAGCTACTTGGAGATAACTTGCAGCCATTCATGGACTTCATGTACCCAAACAACGATGGGATTTTTAAGATGACAATGCGCCCTGTCACCGGGCCACAACTGTTCTCGATTGGTTTGAAGAACATTCTGGACAATTCCAACGAATGATCTGGCCACCTAGATCGCCCGACATGAATCCCATCGAGCATTTATGGGACATCATCGAGGTCTGTTCGTGCTCAAAAATCCTGCACCATCAACGCTTTCACAATATGGACGTCTATCGAGACAGCATGGCTCAATATTCCTGCAGAAGATTTCCAACGACTTGTTGAGTCCATGCCACGTCGAGTTGCACTTCGCCGGGCGAAAGGACTACCGACACGATATTAAGAGGTATCCCATGACTTTTGTCACTTCATTGTATATACTAATACACTTACAAATATATATATTCAATCAAAAATAATATGTTAAAATGAATCTATGTTAGCAAAACATAAATTATGTTTTCCAGTGGGCCAGCACAAGAGCCCACCAAAGGGAAATGAAGATTTCACAACAAAATTACATGTGATTTTTTGTATCTGTAACAATATAAATTAAAATTTAAATAAAATGCTTTATTTTTTAATGATTTCAAAGAAATTTTTATGATTAAAAAAGACAGTTGGGAACATAAAGCAAATCTTTTTACACAAAGCAAATCTGTTTACATTTTTTTTATATTATATAGGTTGTTTTAAATTTGGGAGGGGGAATTTAAATATTTGTAAATAAATTTCCATTATAAAACTTTTTGAGTTACGTTATGTAACCGTGCTTCCTCTTACACACTGGCAAGAAAGCCCCTTGTGGCGTTCTGGAGAAATGGTCAGTCAGCCTCGAGATTGAGAGGTTTGCTCTGTACTTCCTCTCACCTGAGCGGAAGTACAGAGCAACCTGCTTTATAATATAATAAATCAAAAATAACGTTACACTGAGAAACATTGTAACTTAGTTTATAGAAACGTTTCTCATCCGAAAGAAACATATTTAGTGGATTTGGCGCATTAGTCGGCCTACAGATTCTCACCCAGAGAGGAAGAATATTTCACGCACCCAGCACTTCGAGTATATCTATAATTATGTGTCTTTTAATGCGTTAAATATTGTGCGTCTCTAATTGTATGTGAGTGGTGTTCGTGCAAGTTCTCCAACCTGTGCCTCAAGTATATCAACCCAACCACACTCGGTTACAATCGGGTTGCCTAACCTGCACACTTAAGTTATTAATTTTAAAATTGTCTAGAATAATAAAATTTTTAACTGCCAAATTGTAATTTACAGTGAAGAAGGAAGTGTATTAAAAAAGATAAAATACTAATGCAGGTAAAAATATATTATGTGTTGAAAAGAATTTCAAAACATTAAAAGTTTTATTTCTTTTATTCTTACAAATAATGAAACAACGCAATACGATTTCTTTTTTTATTATTATTGTTCTTTTCAATTACATCCAGAAAAATGTGGATATGCTCCAAATGCCGACTTAATTTACTCCTTCCATCTTAATTAAAGGTGTGAAAAAATGCGATACTCAACAAACCGTAATTACAAATTTACATACACCGTCACGACATTTCTTCCCTGTGTTTCATTCATATTTGATGCTTACACAATGGATGTTTAACTAATTTTCAGCTCAGCCATGAAAAACGTTTTTTCTTAATCTAAACTTTGAATCCTTATTAGCAAAGTTAAAACCCCAACCTCAAAGTTTTTTTTTTTTTTATTTCCATATAAAATCAAACACATAAATATTATACAGACTTTTGACAGACATTGTAACTTATGAGTTATGATGTAGTAAGATAAATATCTGGCATACACTGAGATAATTACAAAAACATTGACATTTACAGATCTTAAAAATAATTAAATACGGGCTTTACAAAATGGTCAAAATTAATTAATATTGTAGTGATGTGGGTACAGGCTTCACTTTGAGCGCCAGATTGTAGTGTTTGTGGTTTGGGTTACCAGATTGTGATTGTGTGTTTAGGTTGAGATACTTGAGGCACAGATTGGAGAATTACACAGCTTTATTGACACACGCACAAACACCTCACACATACAATTAGAGACATACACTGAAGTGACAAAAGTCATGGGATAGCAATATGCAAATTTTCAGATGGCAGTAGCATCGCGTAGAACAGGTATAAATGCGCAGTGCTTTCGCAGAGCTTTCATTTCTGTTCAAGTTATTCATGTGAAGAGGTTTTGACGTGATGGTGACCGCACGACGGGAATTAACAGACTTTGAACGCGGAATGTTAGTTGAGCTAGACGCATGGGTCATGCCATTTCGGAAATCGTTAGGGAATTCAACATTCCCAGATCCACTGTGTCAAGAGTGTGCCGAGAGTACGAAATTTCAGGCATAACATCCCAAAAAGGACAGCGCAGTGGTCGACCGCCTGCACTTAACGACCGCGACCGACGACGTCTGCAAAGAGTCGTAAATTCTAATAGACAAGCAACACTGCGTCAAATAACCGCAGAAATCAATGTGGGACGTACAAGGGACTTGTCTGTTAGAACTGTGCGGAGAAATTTGGCTTTCTTGGGCTATTCCAGCAGAAGACCGACTCGAGTGCCTTTACTGACAGAACGACATCGCTTGCAGCGACTCTCGTGGGCACGGGAGCATATCGGTTGGTCCCTAGATGAATGGAAAACCGTGGCCTGGTCCCATGACTTTGTCACTTCAGTGTATTTAGATAATTATAAATTTGTGGAAGGACTCCACTTCTAAGCTGAAAATCTGAAACTCGGCTACATGTAGTGTGCGCGAAATATATTTCCTCTCCAGGTGAGTCTTTAGGCCAACTAATGCTCTGGGATGCGCTAAATACAATTTCCTCTCGAGATGAGAGACTATATGCTAAACGTTTCTGAGCGGGAACGCAGGTTGCGCTGTACTTCTCTCGCCGCGCGCTTTGAAGGTCATCCCTGCCTATGACTTTTTAGCATGCATTGAGGATTGGAAAAAAAGTTGGCACAAGTGAATTATATCCGGAGGGAATTACTTTGAAGGCGATGAAATAAATTTCGAAAAATAAATAAAGAGTTTTTGAAAAAAAAAAAAAAAAAAAATAGTGGTCTTACTTTTTGGGCACAGTATAGCACAATAGCACGAATTGTTCATTTTTGTTTCTCGACAACTACAGTCAATAAAATTTAATTCCTTGTTCGTTGCTGCTTTTTCTTTTTCCATATCTTTCATTTATATATTATAAATCAGTCACCAAAACCTTTCCTCATCTGCAGTTTATACCCAAAATCGTAATATTCCCTAATTGTTTTGAGCAACGTATAATAAAAAAATGCATAATACATTAATCTTTCAATACATTAATCTTTCTTTTTCGAACCAATGAAATTTTAAACTATCCTTTTTAACTTAATTATTAATTTCTTTTTTCTTTTCAGTTAATTTTTTAATATCCTTCTTCAATTAGTTGACGGCTTTAAAATTGCATTCATTAAAACCACTAAAACGTATTTAAAACGATATTCCACGTACCCAAAAACAATTTCTAACAATTTCATTCATCCACTGCTAACATAATTATGCCTCAGATATTGAGATAAAAGGCATTTAAATTTTTAGGACCACCAGATGGTAAAAAATGCACCGCATAATAAAATTACTCGGATTACCGTGTTGTACCATAAAAAAAACCGGCGATCACTTTTAAGACATCTGTAACACGTCAAATCTGCTTTTTACCGTCTTAATCTTTGCCTCAAACAACCCGCAGTAAAAAATTATTTTGCACCTCCTCATGTTGTTAAGCGTTCTGTAGTAAAAGTCACCTTCGAGTCATATTCATAGGGCGTTAAAATTAACAGAAAAGTACTCGTAGAATAATAGCATTAGCGAGTGATCCATTTCACTGAAATACCAAACTTGAAAGCCGCCATCTTTGGTTACAGAGTTTTGGGGCCACCAGGAAAAAAAGAGATCACAGTATCAAATAACTCATATTTCATAATACAAATATTGGGGCCTGATGGCCGAGTGGCTGACTCTCTGGCTCTAGGTACCACAAGTTTCTGGTTCGAATCCCGGCGATGTCATGGATGCTTGTAGAGGTTCGGAATCCATATTAAATGTATAATGTTTAATATGTGTATTTTTTCACTTATTTCATTTCAGATAATTATTACATAAATGTACATTACCACCCAGAAAATATCAAGTAATATTAACACTTTATATACAGTAATTTTCTTGTAATTGTAAAAAACTTGTTATACATCAAATAATTCATATTTTATAATACAAATAGTGGGGCCTGATGGCCGAGTGGCTGGCGCTCGGTACCGCCGGTTTCAGCTTCGAGTCCCGGCGGTGCCATGGATGTTTGTAGTGGTTCGAATCCACTTCAAACCGTAGGTCCTAGTCTAACAAGATCGTAGAGCGTTGCAGAGGTATTGTTACTCGGCGTCCGATGCTTTCTTCAGCTACACTCACCTCCTGGATAGTGCGTCGGTGAGTAACATCAGTGCAGCGCTTGCTTTAAGGCATAAAAGACAACTGTCTAAGTGTTTGCCAGCTGCATTAGAAAAAAATAATACAAATAGTATTGTTTGTAGTATAGTGTACAAATAGAACTGTGCATTGCTACCAAGCGTCTATGATGTAACAGATAGACTATGTTTATATAGAGCTATGTTGTATAATAATTACCCGGGTTCAATTCCAATTTTGATCAAAGCAATGTATTTTTTTTAAATTTATTAATTTTTATATTTAATTTGTTAAATATAGAATGTTAATCAGTAAATGGAATATTTTTTTCTTTTTATTAATTCAAAAATTATTTTGTTATAATGTTATGTGACAATTTTTTAAATGAATATTGGATATAATATTTAGAAATTCGAAAGTCGTATATTCAGAAAATTATAATCGAATTCAGATTATAATATTCAAAAACAATTAAAATTTTTAAAAGAAAATGATTTTAAAATTAATTATATAGAAAATGTCAAAAGTGCAGTAACTAAACTAATTAAATTTTTAAAATATTTCATTTGCTCTGGCGCTCGGCTCCACAGGTTTCCGGTTCGAGTCCCGAAGGGCCATGCATATTTGTAGAGGTTCGAATCCACTTTAAACTGGTCTAGTATGACTCTAGAGCTTTGGGTGTATGGCCGGAAACCCTGCCCTGTAAAAAAAAAAAAATCATCTCCTACCTTGAAATGCCAATAGGCAAATGGCCGTGGCCTACCAAGGGTTATAGTTCCAGGGAGTTAGTTAGTTTAAATATTTCTTTTATGGGTTTTTTTTTTTTTTTTTTTTTTTTAATTTACGCTGTTCTGCATAATGTAGATTGCTAGCAGAATAAATTATTCAAGTTTACTTTTAGAAAATTTAAATCATAAAATTTAATTAGATTGCTAATCAAATTATTAAAATATATTCAACCTTCGAAGAATTATTTTTTTTCATTTTCTTTAGAAAACATGAAAAAATTAATATAATGTAAAAAAAAATATATCCATAATTTAAAATTTGAGATATAAAAATTAGATTTTATGTTTATATTTAATTTTAGATTAGTATTAGATTTAATATTAGATTAGTTTATATTTAAAAATAATATTTTAATTGAATATTTCAACTCACTAGAAATATTTTTGAAAAAAAAAAAAAAAGTAATATTTTAAATGTCTTTCAGTAATACATTCATTACATTTCAATTTCACTGTATTATATTTAAATCCTTTTTCGCTTGTTTAAAATATTTTGTTAAAATTTATACACAAATTTGATAAAACTCACATTCATATAAAATTATTTTATAATTCGATATATTAAGTTTTTATATTTTATTATATTATATATAATATTAAGCTATACCTATTATATATATATTATATTATATTAAGTTTTTTTCTTAAAAAATTATTTTAGTTGACATTTGAAATGATAACCTTCTTTTAACTTCTCTTTTGAAAACATAATTCACTATTAACCTGAAATTAATAATTAAAATTATTAAACATATTTATAAGAAAATGATAAATATGATTAATAATTCACTGCCTGAGATAAATAAAAAACATATATATTTTTTTTTTTTATCAGCCTGAAAATACTGCATCACAAATACATAATGAAATATAATCTAGGAAATCAACATTTATGAAAAGTTTTGAATAGTCTGAATTCTGAGTGTACAATTTGCCTCGAAAATTTGCATTTTAAAGTAATGTAATAACTTAAATAAATATAAATAGAAAAAAAGCTGAAATATTTCAACTCACTAAAAATATTTTTTAAAAGTATGCAATAATTCAAACGTTTTTCAATGATGCATTCATTACATTTCAATTCCCCTATATTATATTTAAATCCAATTAAAATAATATTTTACACAAATTGCTAGCCGATAAAAATTTCATTCATATAAAATTATTTTTGTATTTAGACGAAGAAAGTTTTTTCCCCTGAAAGATTATTTTAATTGACACTTGAAATGATATTTCCAAAACCTTCTTTTAACTTCTCTTTTGTAAACGTTATTTACTATCGGAGATTTAATAAAAATAATTTCTTACCGGCCTGAAAATACTGCATCATAAATATACATAACAAAAAAATATTCTATGAATGAACATTTATGAAAATTTTAACCTGTATTATTAAATTATCTATCTAAATTATCTATTTTTATCATTAGTACTTAATCTGTATTAGAAAATTTTAATATGTATAAGTAATTTGCATTCTGAACGTACAATTTGACTCGAAAATTTCCTTTGATAGGTGACGTAATAACATAAATAATTATAAATAGAAAAAGCAAATTCGATTGGTTAACTGTCTTTAACGATTATCATTAATCAGTCTTAAAGGGTTATCATTAGTCACTACTATAAATCTTTCAGAATTCATCACACAGTTGAATAGTTACTCGCTGTATAGTAGAATAAAAAAAGTAAAAAACATTCAATTACCTTGTGAATCAATGTTTTATTTCATAAACGAAGCCTAAAGAATAAATTCTTTTTTTTTAAATACGTCACCCCCAAATCACATGCAGTAGTTGAATGAGATCTACATGTTACATGTCAGCTCAGGTCATTTAACTCCATATGCTTTGTGAGTTTTCATTAGTGACTTTCAGCAGAAAAATAAACCGCAGACGCAACAAATCTGCGGACATTGTTCCGGGTCACGCCCCATAGACGAGACCTCCCACTGTCGAAGGGTTGACTGTGCACCCCCTCCACCCCGCTTAGTGTTCTTTCCCCCCAAATGAATAGACGCGGAACGCATGATGCAGCGAAGTAGGACGTATCACGTGAAGGAACGGTGGGTGGGAGAGGGGAGGAAAAAACGATGTGCAAACGATAAAAAAAGGTGGAAGAACTGAGGCAGCGATTCTACCGATGGCTTCTCTCTAACTTGCAGCTGGCTTCTTCGGTAAAGTGAAGAGGAATTATCGTCTGCCCAACACAGGCTTCTTTCCTGTCTTCTTTGTCAGGGGGATGTTTACCAATTCCCACCCCCCCCCTCATCGGCATGCCCTCATTTGCTGAGGATTCTCAGTTATGCTCTAACAACGGAACTAGTCAGTGCCTGGTAAGAGACTTCTCTGGCACGATATGAGTAATTCCTCGTTTTAAAATCAGTGCAAGTACTTTTTTTTATTTTCCACCTTCTCATTATTATTTTCTTGAAAATAGGATAATACAGTACTATATAAATTAAATCACTATGAATTATCAAGTACAACCCTTTTTTTCCTTTTGAAAAATATTTAAAAAAAAAAAAAGATTATATACCTGTTTTTTGTTCAAATATAATTGAAGTGAGACATTTAGTTTGGGGCCTAATGAATGACTACCTGAAGTCATTCGGACATCGGACTAGCTTTTCTCTGAAGTACGATTCGCGTATCAAAATAAATCTTCCGAAAAGTATGACTTCTATAAAAGAGCAAACAAACAGCAATAGCATTGTTCTAATGCACAGACAAGTCAGAATTCCAAAACAGCCTGAGGAGATGGGTTGGTTGATGATGTTTATTGACCCAAGGATCAATGTGGGTCAAGTTGCCTGAAACATATTGAGAAATTTGACTACAATTTAATGTTAAAAAGCGATTAAAACTTTTAGGGCATTACAGTGTCAAAAGTAAGACTAATTTCAATTTAAAATTCCCAGGGCTTATGGAATTTCAATTTTCTTTTTCTTTTCCTTTTTTTAGGCTGGCACTGTCCGCCGACATCTGTGTGAAATTTGACGCTGTCACAATATTCATCAGTATTTGAGTTACACTCGGCTTTGTGAGATGCTAAAACTGATCCCGGCAATTTTTGAATGTCTGAATTAATTGAGCAAAAGAACTTGCACTAAATTTTTGTTTGGGAAAAATATAGAATGTTTGCAGAAGGCATTCCTATATCGGGAAAGAAATGTTTAGAAGTGGTATAAATAGTTCAAAGAAGGCAGAGAACTGGCGTTCAAGACGAAGAGCCTCGGGTCGACCATCGATCTCAACCGACGAAGCTCACGTCCAAAAAAATTAAAGATTTGGTGCTTGCAAACAGTCGATTTACAATTAGGGACCTTGCTGATGATGTTGGAATTTCAAAAGGATAGGTCAATTCCACTTTGGGCCTCAAACATGTCAAAACTCGATTGGTACGGAAAACACTGAATACGCCAGCTCACACTGCATTGATTCACCAAAAATGAAACCCATATCGTTCCCTGGCTCCCGTATTCATACTGTTGCGACTTCTGCTCTATTCCTAAACTCAAAAGACCATTCCGGACACCGCTGAGTCTATTGAAGAGATTCACGTGAATCGCCGCGCGATTTGAAGGCCATTCCTGCCGATGACTTTTAGCATGCATTGAGGATTTGGAAAAAAGTTGGCATAAGTGCATTGTGTCCGAGGATTACTTCAGAAATAAATTTGGAAGAATAAATAAAAAGAGATTTTGAAAAAAAAAGTAATTTTTGGGCACAATAATAAAATAAATTAAGGATTTCATTTCAAACAACTACATATTTAAAAATAATTTATCAAAGTTGTATTAAAAACAACAGCGATCACAAAGTGAAAAATGTGCAATAAAAAAATTCGATTAAAAAACATGTGTCTCTTTCAGATCAGTCGATAACATCACCTTATTAGAAACAGTCGGTTGGCGTGATTCTGATGACTCAGATGGAGCAGTTTGGTGAAGATTTTTACCAAGTAATTTTTTACTTTGAATTATGCTTCATTTTTAACTCACTGGTTTGTCTTTGGCCGAGAAATTATCTATTTATGGCGCCTGATGGCCGAGTGGCTAGCACACTCTGGGGCTCAGTACCAGGGTTCGAGTCCCAGCAGGGCCATGGATGTTTGTAGTGGTTCGAATCCACTTTAACCGTAGCCGTAGAGCGTTGGGCATAGGGCTGACAACCCTGCCCTGTAATTAGAATCATCTACCGTCTAGAAATCTCTCAGAAAGCAGATGGCCTTGCCCACCATGTTAAGCTATTAGGTTGCGCCACTGGTGATGTTTGATATTTAGTTTATGATTGTGCGGTTAGAATAATGTGTGTGAAACTGATATACTGCACCACAAACAGGAAAAAAGGAGAGAAAGAGAGAGAGAGAAGCCTTCAGAGCTGTGTGTTTAAAAGATTCTTACCGCGCCGTAGCGTGATTTCACATAAATCTTCAAGGAGCGGGAAAACCAACACGCACAGAGTTACAGCCGATACTATCGTTTAGCGCCAAACTGCATTTTTAAAAAGCTGCTTCTGATGTAGCTGAGGCGAAAATCCGGAAGAATTTCCCACGGTAATCTAACACATCGATGTCAGAGATGAATTACACATATTCATGTGCATCTTTTCACTTCAGAAAAGCAGTAAATTACAGAGAGTAGGCAAGTGTAATTTAAACCTTATTTTTCTTTTTCTTTTTTTCCATACACATCCATATCTATGGCAGAATAGTATCTGACCAGTTAAAAAGGAGAGCGTGGCATATCGGTGGATCTTATCGTGTAAGTCACGAACAGCCCACCTGACTTGGGCATTTCAGAAGTGAGGACTTTTCGGGGTAGCTGCCCGATGCATGGCTCGCATACCGGAAAAAAAGCTTTGGAAAAGCGAACTGACCTTTGATGCATAGCGATTTTCGATACGAGATGCTGCATTCGCAATCCGTCATCAGGGTTTGCGCTCGCTTTCCTGAATAACTACCAACAGCGAATTTATCAGTAATAGTTAACATATTATTATGCTTCTTGCTCTAGTGTGGATTGGCATATCACTATATTCTTCTAGTCGCTGGATTAAGATTCTACTTTCTACTATTTAATCGAGGATATGAATAAAATTTATTTTGGCAGCTTAGGTTTCCATTGGGCTCCACACTAGGATCATCCATGTCCACTGGCTTCGAAGTAACTTTCAATTTACCCGAAAGACCGCAGAAGCTGCCGATACTTGCATTTTCTTTTTAATTACTTAGAAATATAAATGTGATTTGCTGTGCAATGCACATCATTGTTCTGACTTGTTTAGTGTGCACGAAGAAAGGTGGAATGGTGTGACGCACACCTGGCACTTTTGTGTCGTCGTCAAGTCCGCCAGCAGAACAGGATGGCCGCCAGAAAAGTTTTTACATAAAGTGAGCAGTCGACACAGAATAAAAGTAAAGATGATACAAAAAATTTAAAAAAAAAAAAAACCTTTATTTTTAACTCTATCACAAAAGAACGATGACACAAGTTTATCACATCCTCAATCTGATAATAAATTTGTGCATATGATATTTTTGTTTCTATATCGCTGAGATGATGAAATTGTTTTTTTGAGGACTATAAAAGACTGTAGTGAAATTTCATTAAATTCTACTATTAGTTCACACTCTCCCTATATATATTTGTTCAAATTTTCAATCGGTAATAAAATATTTTTATTCATCCACTACAAGTTCAAATATATTTTTTTGAACTTGCAGTGGATGACACTGGATGTTAATACAGTGTTTTCGCATATTAATCCATTAAATTAAATTCATTAATTTTATTAATTTAAATTTTTTTTAGATTTAAGTTGCATATATCTACCAACAGATGGCGCCAGATGTTAAAAAAAATGAATGAAAATTATTTATAAAGGACTTTCTGGAATATAGTGAAAAAGCAGAATTGACTTAAAATTTTTATATATATTACTTGTTCAATACGGATGCCTGAATGGGTGCCATTCAACTCTCGTAAAAAGATGCTTTTCTCAGAAAGGAAAAGTTGTATAAGTTATATTAATTAGATAGAAAAGAGTAGAGAACCTTTTTTGAGAGCATTTGAGGACAACTAGCTTTTGATATGAATTATTTAAAAAGAATAAATATGAAAACAGGCGAGCATCCCAATAACGGCGAAGCATGTCCAAGTTCATTTTTTAAATGCTATCAGGATGATTGGTTTGGTTTGTCGCTCTACGGTCATCTAGTGCACACGAGGGTTAAATAGACCGGGATCTTCAGTTTAAAGTGATTTCTGAACCACTCACAAAACATCCATGCCATATCAAGATTTGAACCTAATCAGGAGAATGACTAAAGGGATTACATAACTCTTGTCTAAACATTGTTTTGTTACATTCCTGAAGTCAAAGTCATTTCTCAAGGCAAGACGCATTCAACTTGAAATTCATTCAACTTAAGCTAAAGGTTAAAAAAAAAATACTCCCCTCTTTATAAAAACATACTAAACAATTAATATAAAAAAAAAAAAAAAAATTTTAAGTCAATTCTTACTCTTTTTTCATAATTTATTGTGGAAAGTCCTTTATAAATAAATAATTTTCATTCATTTTTTAAGTTTATCTTGGCGCCATCTATTGGCAGAGATATATGCAACTTAAATCTTAAAAAAATTTAATTAATTAATTAAATTTAATTACTGAATTAATATTTGAAAAAACTGTATCTTTATGAGTGCCATCCACTACAAATTGTATGTATGCATTTGAACTTGAGGTGGATGAATAAAAAGTATTTTATTAACGATTGAAAATTAGAACAAGATATATATAGGGAGCGTGTGAGCTAATAGAAGGAATTGAAAAAGCTTTGAATAGGCTGGTGCTCTGGTCTTTGGTATCACATGCTTTTCAGATTGGAATCCACGGCAGTGCCAGGAATATTTGTGAGTGTTTCAGGAGCTACACACCGTTTAGCTGTCCCTAGGGCTAAGCGTATTCCAAATGGAACGACAAACCAATCAGTTTGATTGCTCCAACGGGAAAAAATGATTCTTTCTTGCATAGACTTGAATTTTTAGACTTAATTAAGAATGTAATTTCAATTCACTCAGAAAAACATATTTGGGTAGCCATTACATATATTAGGAGAACAATTTTCGAGGATTGTGCGTTTAAGATCACTAAGGTGAATAAAGTGGTGGTAACGCATAAAAATATAGGATTATTTTTTTTTTTTTAGCATTTGTTCCTATGGACAATATTTCCCTTCACGATCTTCATGTCTTCAGTTTCTAGCAGACAAATGCATATTTCAGAGCCACCAGAAAGCCGCATCGACATGTTCGGCCGCATGTTCCAATCTCCATCCCGGCACCGCAGAAGCTCCCTCAGCTCCAGGAGGCATCAAAAACACGGGCTCGTGGAGCGAAAAGGGGAGTTTCCCCTGAATCAAAAACGGATCAGCAACAGGGACAATTACTCGGAACACGAGATTTGCGGATACCGAAAAATCCCGCTCTCGGCGAAATCGTGGAAATATCTTCCGTGTCGTGGGCGATGACCGGCCGCCCGAATCAATTAGAGAGGAACATAGGCGAAGAGGGGAAGATTTTTCCAGGGAACTGTCGTATGTAAATGACGGATAGTTAAGCTCAGACCTTCTTTGCTTCTCACTTGCATTTCTCTATTAAATGATAGCGATTCTATGTATCCTCTTAAGTTGTAGGAAGAGGGTTCGACTTTTCCAGCTTTTGTGATTATGACCCACCGGCTTTTAGATTTCCGTCTTTTCAGAACTGTTATGTTTCACTCAATACCTAAACTAAATGAATAAGGCGGAAGACACGATGTTATTTGCTTATGATGAATGTCACTATAAACAAGCGCTTCTTTTGTATGTTTATCAATGTTCATTCAAATTATAAATTGAATTCTGAGATGATGATGAGGAAATATTAGCTATTTCGACGAAAAGATTTTGCCGTTTGATAAAACGAGTGCAAAAACAATTTTCAAAAAATATTAGAGAACATGCATCTTTTTATAAATAAAAAGTAGTCCATATATTATGGCACATAATTTTGATCATAAATAATTTATAGGAATTTATGAACATCAATTATTTTACAATCTTTTGTGTTTACATTTTTAATGGACTTAAAAGATTTATAGTCAGCGAGGCACAGTTCTTTTTGAAAAATCTAATTCCATAACTATATACTTGTGATAGCAGAATACTTATTGATAAAGAAATTCATATTCAAAATGCCCACACATGGAGCGCTTACCAGTATCCACCCCGGGCATTTTTGTTCTTTTGCTTCACTTATACTTGTAACAACTTATCTGGCAAAAATATAGAAAAGAGCTGTTCATAAAAAAACTGTATAAAGAAAAAATAAGCTGTTAATACATTCAGATTTGTATAAATTGTGTATTATTTCTTTATTTGATTTTTAAAAAAAAATATTTTTAGTTAGGGATGTCTCATACTACTACTATTACTACTATTACTCCACCACATCACTGTGCCTAGAGCTGGAGTTTTTAGCCTTTACGGTTTGCAGGACTGATGTGGGTGAGGAAAGGGATCTGAATGGGCTCTATGGCGCTCTACAGTGCCATTTTTGAAACCTACCGTTTAAGTGGATTCCGGAAGCACTAGCAAACAGCCATGGCACCGCTAAGGACTCGAAAACTCGAAGCCTGTGGCACCAGGATTTGCTATCGCTCAGCATACAAAGGTCCCCCATTAAATGTTATGCTATGCCTACAATATTCATTAAATTTTTGATATCACATAAAACTGATGTAAACGGTTTTTACTCTATATGTACTACTGCATCCGAAATAAAATGAGATTCTTCAAATAAAAATTCCGGAACTGTATGGAATCACGAATTTTTTTGTCTATTGGGAATTGCTGGCAGTGTCCCTTGACATCGTGTGTGTGAGTGACTGACGTTGAAATATTCAAAAAGGGTTTTGAGAATTTTACCTTTGGCTTTAGCGAGACACTAGAAATCTGATTTCAGCCATATTTGAAAGGACTGAATTCGTTGAGCAGCAAGGAGAACTTGTATTCAAATTTTGTTTGCGGAAAGTAATAGAATGTTGAAGGAATTCAGTGACATTCCCACCTAACGGAAAAAAATCATTTTAGAAGGCAGTACCAAACAGTTCAAAAAAGATGGGGGCGCATTTGAAGACGAGGTCACTGATCGACCCTCAAACTCAACTCAACCGACCAAAACCAAGTTCCCAAAAATAAAAAATTACGGATCTTCAACCATCATTCACAATTGAGACCTTGCTGATCATTGAATTCAAAATCATTTGAAAATGCTGAACTCAACACTTCAAACTGGATTAGAGTACAGAAAAAACAGATTAACAGATACATGCGATTCTTAGTCACTTTTTCACCGAAAATGAACCTATATTCACGCCCCATATTCACTAATTTCCATCAGTGCTACTTCACAGCTATTCCCTCAAACTCCAAAAACCACTCAGAGGTACACCAGTTTTGAGTGATTAAAAAAGAACATTTCAAAAAATCACCCGGAAGCAGTTTCTGCGCATTTCACACAAACCACGCAAACTCAAACACTAATGAATATTTTGACGTCAAATTTCACATATGTCAAGAGCAGTGCCAACCATCTAAAGAAAAAAAAATTGAAATACCATATGCCGGAAATTAAATACCACTTTGGACACAGTAGTATATTCTTAATTTAGAACTGCATAAATGTAAATATATTATTGAAAGTTCCGTTTTCTTTCACTTTTTTTGTGTGCGACCCATGGTCTTTCATTGCACCCTTAAAATATATAACTATTCATAAACTAGTTACAAATCATTAAGCTAAACCTTCAAACTACAAAATCCACGTAGAAAGAAAAAAATGATTTTCCTTCAATATTCTTTGGGCAGTGAAAGTAAAACATTTCCCGAAACTCAAGAAAAAAATGAACTATAAAAAATGATGAATTAATTCAGAAATCTACTAAACGTTAATTATAGAGCAAAACCTCCCTGTAGCGCTTTTTTATGAAAACGCTAATGTATACAATGACAGGTAACACATCTAAACTGATTAAGTTTTAATACAAATTTAATAAACTATACATACAGAAAGAACAGGGTCTTAAACGATTAAAAAAAGGCAGCTCAGCTTTTTCTTTAAGTACCATCCTGGACGACTTTCTGGTGGAAGGAATAATGTTTTGACGGCAGAAAAAAAAAAAAAAGAAAAAAAAGATTGGAATTTTGAAATGTTCACGCCTGGTTGGTTCTTTGATTAATTTATTTATGTGATTCTATAATTTATACGACACGCTTGTAACGTGGTAGCAGTAAAGAATGGTTTTTATTGTCATTTTTTTCTTGTCTATTCAAAACTTTTAGCAAAGAATTTCCCTACGAGTCTACTATATTAAAATATGTAAATAATTTTTAATGTAGTTGTTCACAGTGAATTTCAATAATTACTCAAGAGAAGAAATTATTGACGAGCATTGATTTATAACGATTTTATAAATTTAGCCAGTTCAGCCTCATGTTGGAATATTGAACACTGGTTTGCCGATTTTCGACTGGTCTCACCGAGGGCGTATAATAAGGCTACGAGAGAGATGGATTTTCTTTCCCGCGATATTGCAACAATCCAGCATCAACCAGCACTGACCGTCAGTGAAAAAACAAGTAAACAAGCATTGAACAAGCCACCACAAAAATGGCATTCGGCACCTGTATGACACAATAAGCACGTTTGCAGGCTTGCATTCTAAAAATTCTGGAGGTTAGACGTCATCAATGTAACAGCATTTTTACATTTGAAATGCATTTTCTTGATCTTAAATTAATCTGTGATCTTTAAAATTTAATCAATTAAACATGTTAACTAGACAAATTGCATTGTTCAATTTCATTACTCTACAACAATTTTCTTAGCGTTGGGATTTATTTTTCTTTCAGTGTGTAAATTATTTTAGAACTAGTTAAAAAGCATTAACCAAACCCTTCACATGACAAAGTATTCGTAGAAAGAAAAATGATTTTCTTCAATTTACTTTAAACATCAATGATAAGTTCCTCAGTAAGAAAAACATTTTCCAAACTCCGAGAAAAAAAAATTCATTCATAAAAAATGATGGATTAATTCAGAAAGAAATCTACCTAAACGTTAATTACAGAGCAGACCTCCCTGTAGCTTTTTTATAAAAAGACGCTAATGTATACAATGACCGGGTATTTGCATCAGCGTTAGACTTTTAATACCGAAGAGCAATACGTAA
>BPLR01008583.1:0-32670 GCA_021605095.1 Caerostris extrusa | reverse complement strand
TCCTTCCAGGTACTATATGACTTGTAATAAAATTTTAAAACCATAAATTTCAAATAAAAATATATCAATTAATATAAATTAATTACCTGTACTTACAAGTACTTGATAAACATGTACTTACAAGTACCTTAATAATGTTTAAAAACTGAACAGTATAAATTTGTTTAAACAGGTAGTAAAAATATCCTAACCAATACAGACAGAGTTTGCAGCTTCCATTTACAAGCAGTTTCCACTAGCCATGGACAAAGGGAAATCAAGTTAATTTTTTTCGAAATCCAAAAACTTACTTTCCATTGAAAATAAAAATTACAACAAGAAAAGGTTCGGGAGAAAAAAGTATATACTTTGCCGTAGAGCATTCTCTAAAGTTTCAGCGTCTTTAAAAGCACCAAATCATTATTTCCACTTTTAAGCTCACAGCATTTCGTTAGCAAGTCGGAACGACGGGCATAGATCTATCTACGGAGACTCTGTAGAAAGTTCTGTCTGGGGGAAAGCTGTTTGCAAGAAAGGAGCGACAGTTTGCTAAGAAAATATTGACTTTTTAAAACTGAAATCTCAGCATTCTGTTTGCGATTTATCTCCGGGCGCGAGATGTTTTTTTTGTGTCACAGAAACAAATGTTTGAAAAACGAGGAGTAAAGTTTGGAGAAATATGCTTGAAAAGAATGGGTCGGATTGATGAAACACTTAGAGAGAGAGGGAAATGATTGAGTGTGTTGATCGACATATTAATTCTGATGGTGTTTCGAAATTTCAAGATCATAAATCGATCTAATATATTTTTCAATATTTGTTTATACAAAGAAGATTTTAAAGACTTAATACTGATTTTTAAAAATCCCTGTTAATGTTAAATGTGAATTTTTTATTCAATCAGTATAAGGCAATTTTAATTAACTATTTCAGTTTGGTAAAAATGAACATTTAAACTTATATGTTTTGATCGATAGCCTTAATGGTCGAGAATCTAGCTCTTTGGCTGTCGATGCCACAGCGTTGCCAGCGGTTCCATGGATGAAAAATTCAAGACCACTTTAAACAATAGATCAGTCCCAAATGACTTTGAGCGTCATGGGGCTAAATGTCAAATGATATCTACATTTTTCCATCAAAAACCAACGATCAACACACTCAATCAAATTTAATTACTGCAGTTTCTAAAAATTGAAAAAAGTATTTAATTATAATTTGAATTTAGGAAGCGTATTGATCGACTTAATAAAATGTTTTTAAGGATAATTATAAGATCAAAGTAATCGATCTAATATAAGTGGAATGTTGGCTTAAAAAATATGAATTATTTTTGTAATGTTTGGAATCAAATTTCGTGTAGTCATGTACAAACATATTTACTTGAAAATGAAATAAAAAAATAATGCTAATTAAGAAGATTTCGTCGGATTGAATAATTTCACTTAAAATAAAGGCGGAAAATGATTGAGTGCGTTGCATCGATTTGTTTCTTGAAATTTTAAAATTTTTCTATAATTTATATAAATAAGATATTTTGAAGACCCCGATCAAGGCACTCAATCATTTTCTGATCTCTCAATAAATGTTAAATTGATTTTTAAAATAAAAATCAGTAATCAATGTTTCAAAATCATTTTGCTTTGTTGTACAAACCAAACATTCGAACCTCATATATTAGATCGATGTGTCTTGAATCTTTTTAAAAGCTTCCCTCTAAACACCATCAAAAATAATGAAAAAAAGATTCAAGACAAAATAGATCTAATATATGAATTTGAGTTTTGATTATATTTGGAGCTGGTAAATGTTAAATGGAGCAATTTTAATTTGTTTTTTTCAGTTTGGTAAACGAGAACGATCAACACACTCAATCAAATTATAATTACTACTACAGTTTTTTACTAAATTGAAAAGGACGTCTTACTAAAACTTCATTTAACATTTGATTTCTTGTCAAATAAATGCAAATTCAAATTCTAGAATATTGAATGATCGATGTGGAATCTTTAAATTATCCCTTTAAAACACTTCAAAATCAATCTGCCGATCAACAAGCTAAATCATTTTCTGCTCAATCAAATTATAACTGGTTTAAATTTTTACCAAAATAAATAAAAAATCATTAATTAAAATTTTTTTAACATTTATTTCTGTTCAAAATAAAATCCAATATTCAATATTGAATCGATTTGTCTTGAATCTTTAAAATTGGCCATTAAAACACCATCTAACTAATATCGATCAGCACACTCAATCATTTTCTAGTTAAGTACTACAATTTTTTATAAAATACGAGAACCAAATTTCCAAAGACCCATTTTACATTTATTTTTGCTAAATGTTAAATGAATTTTTTTAAAAAATCGTATTATATCCAAAATCATTCAAGATATTTCTAAACAGAATGTTCAAATTTCATATATTAGATCGATTTCTCTTTAATCTTTAAGCTGCCATTCCTTAAAACAACTTTTTCCATATCAAAATAATATGTCGATCAAGACATTCCCATCATTCCGATCTCTCAATAAATGTTGAATTCATTTTAAAATAAAATAATGAATAGTTTCAAAATCATTCGTGCTTCTGTACAAATAAACATTCAAACTCATATGTTAATCGTTTATTTTTCATTGAAAGTATCCCTCTAAACACCATCAAACTATATTTAAAAGATTCAAACAAAATAGATCTAATTTATGAAATTGATTATATTTGGAGCAGAAATAAATGTTAAATGGAGCATTTTTTAATTTGTTTTTTCAGTTTTAATAATGATCAACACACTCAATCAAATTATAATACTACTACTTTTACTAAATTGAAAAAGGAATGCTAAATGCTGTTCATTTAAAATTTTATAACTGTTTTACCAAATAAAAAAATTTAAATTCGAATATTAGATCGATCTGTCTTGAATCTTTTGAAATTATCCTTTAAAACATCCTTAAAGGAAAAATTATGCTTTCATACATTTAAATCATTTTCTGCTTGCTCAATAAATGCTAACTGGTAAAAAAATGAGTAAATTAAATAAATAAGTAAAAAACAATCAGTATTTATAGGTTTTAAATCATTCGCATACTTTTACAAGAGCCAACATTCAAATTCATATGTTAGAGGTTAGTGTGCTGTATCTTTAACATTATTCCTCAATATCTGAGTGTATATCGATCAGCACACTCAATCATGTTATTCACGCTCTTTGCTTGGAAATGTGTATAATAAACCGACCCAATTTTTCAAAGCTTTGAAAAGAGGTTCCTCGTTCTTCAAACATTTTTGTTTTATGAATCAAAAATGAGCCGAGATCAAATTTTGTACAAATGCAATTTCAGTTTAAATTCACATATTAGATCAATTTGCTGTCAGCTCCTTTCTCTTACCAAACTATTCAGAAGAACTCTTCAAACTAATAAGTCAGATCAGCCCGTCGTTCCGACTTGCTAATCAAATGCTTCGAGCTTAAAAGTGGAAAATAATGATTTGGTGCTTGAAAACGTCCCAAAACTTTTAGAGAGTGTTTTCTTCAGCAAGTAATACTTTTTTTTTTTCTAGATCAAAATATTCATGTTGTATTTTTTATCTTTCTTAAAATATCCTTTTTGTATGTCTATAAGGTGTCAAAAAACAAAATGTATGATTTCACGCTTTGTCCTTGGTTAGTGGAAATTGATTATAAAAATGAGGAGCTTTTGACTTGCATATTGATTAGGATTATTTTTCCATCTTGTTTAAACAAATTTAATACTGTTTCCGAAGTTTTAAATATCATCTCTTTTTCCAGATAAATTTACAAACAAATGCTTTAACTACATATAATTACTGGAATGCAATTTCCGAATGTTTTTCTATGCAAACAACTTTTTCCCCCACAATAACTTTTCATAGAGCTTCAAAATATCCTTAAATACAGAGTACAATGCCCGTCGTTCCGCAACTATTTTAAGAACAATAGTCCTTGAGCTTGTGGATGTTGAACTTAAAGGAAATAATGATTTGTCATGTAAAAGTCGTAAAACTTTTAATGATTTGTTGTGGAACGTTTAAATATTTATCTTCAATGTTTCAACCATGTTGAATGTTTTTAAATGTTTTTGGACATTTAGGGTATGAGCGGAAAGATAAGGAGGTTATGTGTGGTTAGTGACGTTTAACAAATGGGGAACTTTTGACTTATACCCTGGTATAGGATTATTTTGTTATTCACTTTTCGCGTTGGAACACATTTAATACTATTCAAAGTTTTTGAATTTGAAAGCCTTTGAAGTATCGTTTATCAAAATAATTGTAAGTACATGTAAGTTCTTCTGAGATCTTTTTATTTTTTTTATTTAAATTTACTGAATCGAGTAGCCAAGTTTTAATTACTGGCAATTAATTTTTGTACAATAGAACAATGGTTTAAATTCCATATTTTAGATTGATTTTAATTGTTTTAACTACGAGATCTCTTAGAAACACTATCAAACAAAATTCGATCAATGCACTTAATCATATTAAAAAGTTAAGGATAACAATGTTTACTAAATATTAAATGGATTTTTAAAAATTGCCACATTATAAATTTTAAACGTCTATACAAATAATTTAAATTCATATATTATATTGATATATTTATCTTACATCTTTAAAATTATCCTTTAAAACACCATCAAAAACTAATATGTCGATCACCGCACTCAATCATTTACTGCTCTCTAAGTGTTTCCTCAATCCGACACAATCTTTTTCCAAAGAATATTTCTCAAACTTTATTCCTCGTCTTTCAAACATTTGTTTCTATGAGACACAAACATCCAGCCCGAGATAAATCGTAACAGAACGCTGGAGATTTCAGTTTAAAAAGTCAATATTTCTTCTCACTAAGCACTTCTCGGCTTTTCTTTTGCAAACAACTTTTTCCCCCGCAAGAACTTTTCATAGAGCTTCTCCGTAGATAGATCTGTGCCCGTCGTTCCGACTTGCTAACGAAATGCTTTGAGCTTAAAAGTGGAAATAATGATTTGGTGCTTTTAAAGGCGTAAAACTTTCGTAGAGTGTTTTTTACGGCAGAGTATTCCTTTTTCCCCGAACCGTTTCCTGTTGTAATTTTATTTTTCACTGGAAAAGTGTTTTTTTTGTATGTCTATATCGTGCAAAAAAAGTGTGATTTCGTTTTGTCCACGGTTAATGGAAACTGCTTGCAAAAATGAGGAACTTTTGAGTTATCTATATAGGTTAAAGGTTATTTTTCCCTTTGTTTAAACATATTTAATATTGTTGAAAATTTTTGAACGTCACTTATTTTTGAAATATCTTTATCAAAAGTACTTTTAAGTAAATGCAATTACTTTATTGTCATTCTTATATTTTTTATTTTCAATTTAATAGCGATTTTGCAATGTTTTAAATACAAAATCATTGTAAGTATAAGTGCAATTATGTTTTTAAATGCAGTAACATTTAAAAAACAATATACTTTAAATGGTGAAAATAAAAGAAATTTTAAGAACAACGAAGTTTTATACAGAATTTATGTACTCACATTTAAGTACATTATGTCTTACAGTGATTATTGTTGT
Source organism: Caerostris extrusa (assembly GCA_021605095.1). Lineage (NCBI taxonomy): Eukaryota > Metazoa > Arthropoda > Arachnida > Araneae > Araneidae > Caerostris > Caerostris extrusa. The sequence goes on along the minus strand of BPLR01008583.1, from coordinate 27,127 downwards.
AACGTCTCAGCCTATGCTAAACCTATAACGTCTTCAGGAAGAGGGATAAATTCAGTTTCATAGAACACATTACTTTTTTGTTGTCAGGCATTATATATATATATATAAACATAACTCTGTTTTATTATATTTTTTACACAGGAAAAATTAAAGACATAAATTTGATTAACACATGTAAATATCTGTAAGATTTTCAGAGTTCTTGACTCTACGACGAATCTAATGCACCTGGTTCGGCGGACCTAAGTATATCTATCAAGACCCTTTGGTGTATCACGATGTGTGCATCGTGATACACCAAACCAAAAGGGCTCATTTTGTAAACAGGCAGAATCTTTGGCCTATTCAGTAGCTAGTCAGCCTATTCGCAGAAAAAGTGAAAAAACAATTCTTGTCGACTCATCCTAGAACACTTTGCAACCCTCTCCAAAACCTTAATTTGAGTCTTGAATTTTAAAATTATTCCTTAAAATACCATAAAAACTAATATATCGATCAATACACTCAATCAAATTATAGTTAAGTACTACAATTTTTACCAAACTCAAAAAAATAATTAAAATTGATATATTTAACAATTATTTCTGCTACAAATAATATATTATAAATATATTAGATCGATTTGTCTAGAATCTCTAAAATTATCCCTCAAAACACCATCAAACTAATATATCGATCAGCACACTCAATCATTTCTTGTTCACTCTAAGTGTTTCATCAATCAAACCCAATCTTTTCCAAAACATATTTCTCAAACTTTTATTCCTCTTTTGAAACATTTGTTTCTATGACACAGAAACATCCCGAGCCCGAGTTAGATCGTAACAGAATTCTGAGATTTCAGTTTTAAAAGTCAATATTTCTTCTCACTAAGCTGTCGGCTGCTTTCTCTTACAAACAAGTTTTTCCCCCAGAAGAACTTTTCATAGAGCTTCTCCTGCAGATACATGTATGCCCGTCGTTTCGACTTGCTAACGAAATGCTTTGAGCTTAAAAGTGGAAATAATGACTTGTTGCTTTTAAAGACGTAGAACTTTTAGAGAGTGTTTTATTCGGCAGAGTATTCCTTTTTTCCCGAACCTTTTCATGTTGTAATTTTATTTTTCAATGGAAAAGTGTTTTTTGGATGTCTATAGATGCGAAAAAAAAGTGAATTTCGCTTTTGTTCATGGTTAGTGGAAACTGCTTATAAAATGGCGAGGTTTTGAGTTGTCTATATTGTTCAGGATTATTTTTCCGCATGTTTAAACAAATTTAATGTTGTTCAAAGTTTTTGAATATCACTTTTTTTTGAAATATGGTTATCAAAGTACTTGTAACTACTTGTAATTACTTTAATGTAATTCTTACATTGTTTTCACTTTAAATTAAATAATGTCCTAGCAATGTTTTAAATACAAAATCACCTTAATTATAACATCACAACGTGTATTAAATGCTCTATTATTTTAAGTGCAGTAATATTTTAAGAACAACACTAATTTAAAGGGTGAAGCTAAAAAATTAAATTAAGTACCACGAAATTTGAAGCAGAATTCATGTTTTCATGCGTTTAAATTACGTTATGTGGAATGGAAACGATGTGGTGTTTAGAGTTGTAACATCTCGGCCTATAAAACCTATAACGGCTGCAAAAATAGGGCCACTATCAGGTTCATGGAAACAATTTAATTTTTATTTGCAATCCTTATAGATATATATATAGAACTCCTGAAATTATACTATTAAAAAAGAAATGAAAATTAAAGATAAATTTGATTCTTAAGTGACATTCACTCCAAAGTGTTTGATTTTAAGAGTTCTCGAGTCTACAGGTCTACCCGGTCTGCGGCTGACCTTAAATTATCGCATAGTTTGATACAACAAACCGCAAGGGGCTCACTTTGTAAACACACGGAATCTTCAGCCGATTCAGGCACTTCACAGAAAAAGTGAAAAACAACTTTTTCTTGTCTACTCATCGCCATCCTTCTCCATAAAACTCCCTTTGAGAAAATTGGTTAAGAGGGAGGATCCCTCACTTCTCTGTGGAATAGACAGTTCCTCAGCACATGGTCTGTTACCAATCAAGATGCATTAACTCGTGACTTAGTACATATCTCATTTGTAAACTAATATGTCGATCAATAGACTCAATTTTTCGCTCTCTCAATAAATTTTAAATGGATTTTTGAAAGAAAACCGTATTATAGTTTTATAATCATTCGTTTGCAGTACAATGCAACATTCAAAATCCTATATTAGAACGATTTGCCCTGAATGTTTAAAATTAACCCTTCAAACATCATCAAACTAATATGTCGATCAGCATACTCAATCATTTCCTGCTCTTTCTCTCTGAGTGTTTCATCAATCGGACAGAATCTTTTCCAAAGCATATTTCTCAAACTTTATTCCTCGTTTTCAAACATTTTTATCTATGGCACAAAACAGCATCCCGAGCCCGAGATATATCGCAACAGAATGCTGAGATTTCAGTTTTATAAGTCAATATTTCTTCTCGCTAAGCTGCTAGCTTCTTTCTCTTGCAAACAATTTCCCAAAGAACTTTTTTCACAGAGCGTCTCCACAGATAGCTATGTGCCCGTCGTTCCGACTAGCTAACGAAATGCTTTGAGTTTAAAAGTGGAAATAATGATTTGTTGCTTTTAGAAGCGTAAAACTTTTAGAGAGTGTGTTCTTCGGCAGAGTATATTCCTTTTTTTTTCCCGAACCATTTCATGTTGTAATTTTGTTTGTCGATGGAAAAGTGTTTGTTTGGATGTCTGTAAGATGCGAAAAAAAGTGTGATTTCGCTGTGTCCATTGTTAGTGAAACTGCTTGTAAAAATGGGGAGCTTTTGAAGTGTCTATATTGGTTAGGGTTATTTTTTCGCCTTGTTTAGACAAATTTAATAATGTTCAAAGTTTTTGAATATCACTTCTCTTTTGTAGTGTGTTTGCCAAAATACTGTAGTGCTTTAACTACACAGTCCATTGAAATTAATATAACCACCTGTCAAAAGCCAGATTAACCACCTTTGGCAGAGCGGACCGTATATATATATAGAAAGAATATACATAATGATTGAAATGTTTTCCGATGCCCTAGGACATCCTTTATATACACTCTACTGCAATGTGCTGCCACCTGCTTTTTATAATTGGTTACTTCACGTTGACGTCGAAAGTAAGTGGTGGTCACATTAATGTGACTGGACTGTGTACATGTAATTACTGGAACGCAATTTTTCAATGTATTTTTCTTGTAAAATTAATAACTGTTTCACACTTCTTTAGAAAATATTCTTAAATGCATTAGTGCAATGTTATTAAGTGCAATAATATTTTAAGTTTGGTTATTATAAGTTAATATTTTACCTTTTTCAGTTTGGTAAAAATTGTAGTACTTAATTGTAATTTGTTTGAGTGTACTAATCGACTTATTAGTTTGATGGTGCTTTAAGAGATAATTTTCAAATTTCAAGACATATCCATCTATTACATGAATTTAAATGTTGAAATGTACAGAAATGCAAATGATTTTAATACTATATTACTGATTTTTTAAAAATCCATGTAACATTTTTTTGGAGCAGAAATATATGTTAAATGGGGCATTTTGATTATTTCTTTTTTAGTTTGTTAAAAATTGTAGTACTTAACTATTATAATTTGGTTCATCATTTCATGAATTCGTTATTCTCTTCGTAATTATTACTTTTAAATTGGCAACAAATTAAATATTTTGTTTAATGTTTTTAAGAATTCTTAATTTATTTTTTTATTAGAATATGTCCTATATTGTTTCTAAAATAAATATTATAATTTTTAAAAGAATATTACTCTTAATATAATTTGCTTTATTTTTTTTTTATATTTTTTGTAACCCTTTTTTAAAAGAAATATTTTAAAAATACCAACACACTTAGCAAAGTAAACACTTATAAATTTAAATTTTGTTTTTTTTTTTTTAAAATACAAACCATTGCAGTAATTGCATTTTAATTTGTTTTTAATTAACGTAAATTGTTCAAAGCAAGATTTGTTTTAAGTAATAAATTTAGAAATCTGTCTTTTAATATAAAAGAACTACAATAGCAAAATTTATATATATTTTTTACAAAATCCAGTTTATTTTCACCTGATGTGGAAAAGAAAACAATAAATTAGTTTTATTTTAATTAAAAGCTAAAATTTTGATGTAATTTAGACTTATTATTTCATGTGTTTGTTATTGCGTTCATAATTATAATTTTCCGTATTGCAGAGCATTAAATCTTTTAAGTAGCTTAAAGAATTCTTTTTTCATTTACATTTTTTATTTATTTCTGTAATGTTCTTGCAAGAAAAATTATAATTATAATTAGAATAATTACTTTTAGTAGAAATTTGCTACATGCTCTAGGTATTTGTTATTCTGTTTTTAAGAAATATTTTCAAAGTAACAACATACCTAATTATACAAAACAAAAGCGTATGTTTGTAATTTTCTCTTCTTTAAAAAAAAAGATAATTTCATATTTGTAATTTTAATGTCATTTAAAGTAAATATTTTTCCACTTTTTTTATAATGAATGTTTTGCAAAACCGCTTTCTAATGCTGATAATAATGAAAAAACAAAAATAATAAATTTTTTTTTGTTATAATGCAGCTGGTAAACACTTAGACAGTTGTCTTCGATGCCATAAGGCAAGCGCTGCACCGACGTTACTCACTTAGCACTATCCCAGGAGGTGTTTGTAGCTTGAAGATAAGCTACGGACGCGGAGTAACAATACACCCTCAACGCTCTACGATCGGTATTAGACCGGGACCTACGGTTTTAAAGGGGATTCGAACTACTACGAACACAAATGGCACCGCAGAGATTCGAACCCGAAACCTGTGATGCCGACAGCAAAACGCTAGTCAATTGGCCATCAGGCCCCGAAAAGAAATAAAATAAAACAAAATTAGCATAAAAGAATATTTCTCAATATCGTTAATAATATATATCACGTCACGTTAGATGAAAATAGTACATGAAAAAAATCTAGAATGATTGATCCTTTTTTTTATTTTTTCCATTTTATTTTTTCATTTAAAGTAAAAACTTTTTAACTTTTCTGATAATGAATGTTTTGCAAAACATCTTTAAATTGCTAATAATAATGAAAAAAAATATTTTTTAAAAAATTTATTAAAAAAAATATTTATTGATAGCGTCAATAATATATGTCACGTTACCGTGAAACTAGCACATGAAAAGAATTGAAGACAATCTAGAATGATTGATCCTTTTTTTTTTTTTTTTTTCATGTGAAGAAAGATTTTTTTTTTTTGATAATGAATGTTTTGCAAAATAATAATAACTTTTCAATTATAATAATAATAAATAAAAATGAAAAAAATTTAGTACAAAAGAATATTTATATTTAAAAAAATATAACACGTTACCGTAAAAATAGTAGATGAACAGAATTCTAGACCATCTAGATTGATTGATCCATTTTTTTTTTTCATTTTTGCTTCATATGGGACATAAAATTCTTTTATAAAAAAAATCAATGCCTTTTTTATAATAAGATTTATAATAACGCGTTTTTAAATGAATATCGATTTTAATTGTTAGGAAACAAAGATCGAAATTGCACAATTAGTTAAGCATCTGAATTTCGTTTTTTTCTGTTTTTCCCAATAAAAAAATAATTCTAAAATCTATTACGATATCAAAGTTAAAATAAACAAGTAAAATATTAAAAAAAAAAAAAATTAAGCGAATTCCAACTTTTTTTTTCATTATATTGCAGAAAGTTCTTCATAAATAATTTCCTTTAATTTTTTTAAGTTTATCTGGCGCCATCTATTGGTAGATATATGCAACTTAAATCTTAAAAAAATAATAATTAATTAATTAAATTTAATTACTGAATTAATATTTGAAAAAACTGTACTTAACACCAAGTGTCATCCTCTACAAGTTCAAAAAAATGTATTTGAACTTGAGGGGATGAATAAAAAGTATTTTATGAACGATTAAAAATTTGAACAAGATATATATAGGGGCGTGTGAGCTAATAGAAGGAATTGAAAAAGGACATTATTCAAAATATTTATTAAAAATATTCTTCAACTAAACACACAGTACTTCATATTTTTTTATTGAATGCTATTTTTAAGCAGCATTGCAAGTAACAACAGTTTTGATTAAGTTTTTGACAACAGTTTTTGATTTTAACAACTGGCAAATACTTTATTTCGATTTGCGAAAAAATTTCTTTATTGCTGTTGGCAAACATTTTTTCTACATTTTTACCAGCTCTACATTTTTGTGTCGGTATTAAGTTTTATAGATAAGTATGCAATCTTAAAATTTTCTAAGTTGTGATCGAAGTTTGTTTCTTTCTCTTTATTTCAAAATTATTTTCGCAAAATTCTAAAAGTAACACGTTGTGATTATAAGTGAAGTGAATTGAAACAGTACAAGCACTCACACGGGTTACCACATTTGGTATATATCGCGCAGATGGCGTGAAAAAAGATGCCAAATCACAACGGCTCCAGTTTTGCCCGTTTGCCATATTTTGTAACAGCATGTAGAAATAGAATCATATTATTTAATCTATACAGGAAGTAACTGAAGAAATATTTAAAGAAAACAATTCCATACAATTAAAGTCCAGATTTGCCGATTTATTATCTATGTTGCGACATCTTTTCCTATACTAGACTTATAACGACTTCAAGACAACGAATGTTTCATATCATTTGTTCAAAATGAAAGTTTTATTTTAAGGGCTATGCACTTTAAATTTTAAGATGAAATTTTTATAGTAATTTCAATGTAACAATCATATTTCACGTTGTTCGATTTTAGTTAAGCCTTATCTAATAGTTAATATCCAGAAAATTTCAAGAAAAATATATATATGATTAAACAATACAAAGCTATTGAAAACGTAGTAACGTCTCGCTCTATACTTATAATGTCTTCACGAAGAGGACCGCTTTCAAATTCATGGGAAAACGTTAAACTTTATTTGCAAATATATATGTATATATATATATACGGAACTCTACTTACAAAAAGTAAAAATTAAGAATATAAAATAGATATACACAAGTGAAGTTCAATCTAAGTTCGGAGATTTTCAGAATTCTCGAGTTCCACGACAAATCTAAACACCTGGTTTGCGGAACACCGTAACTATCACACGACATGATTCATGAAACCACAAAGTGCTCACTTTTGAAAACAGACACATAACTCCGGCCTATTCAGTCACTTCAGAGGAAAAAAATCATCACTTCTGGTTCACTCGTCACAAAAGTTTCTTCCTTCTTCACCAAAAATCTCCTTTTAAGACAACTAGTTAAAAGGGGGAGGGGACATCTTCCCTTACTACTCATTGGAATGGACCATTTTTTTTTTTGCCCATGGTTTGCCACCAATCACGATGAAACAACTCACGGTAGTGTCCATATCATATCTGTAACTGATCCGATCTGTGAAGACAACTCAATCAGACAATCACTAATTTCATGAGGTATCATTATCCATTACACTGAATATCTGATCAGACTTGAGTGAAGATTGTTCTCATTAGTATTGACACTAATTGGATGTAATATGGACCCGCAATAAAGATCATCTGCTGCCAAATTTGAGTGAAGGGTTTATTAAATATTTTTCAAATATCATGCCTTCCTCTCTCCTGGAAATGACTTACTAAAACTCTTCTTATGAGAAGAAATGCTACAATGTTCAGATGTGTCTGACTTTCTGAATATAAATAACAAAAAAAATATTTTTCAATATGTAAAGAACTACCAATGTATCACAGAAAAAAAAAGAAATTCTTCCTTAAGAAAGTAATTATAAAGGTAATAAAAAAAGCATTTGGAAACGAAAATGAGAAAGTAATCTCATTATTAAAAATTTTTCTTCTTTCATGGCGAAAATAATTTACCTATAACTTCACCTTTTATCATTCACAAATTATCACAAATATCAAAATACCTCGACTGCGGCAGATCTTTATTATCATATTGTGTGATTCATGAAACCACAAGAGCCTCACTTTGAAAACAGGCGGATAACTTTGGACTATTCAGTCACATCAAAGAAAAAAAGAAAAATAATAATTATGGTTGACTCGTAGCAAAACTTTCTCCCTTCTTCATCAAAAATCTTTTTTTAAAGACAATCAGAAAAAGGGAGAAGGGTCAATTTCCCTCACTTCTCCTTGGAGTAGACATTTCTCAACTCGGGGTTTATCTCCAATCATGATGAAGCAATGCATAGTGCGATAGAAAATCGTCAATTTCATAAGATTTCATTACGTGAATATTGGCTATCAGGTTTGAGTGACGGCTGTTCTCATTATTACAAACACTAATTGGACGTAATACCACCCACAATAAAGAACATCTGCTGTCAAATTTGAGTGATGGGTTTATAATGTACTTTTCAAATAGTATAAATTCATCTCTTCTGGAAATGAAATGCCAGAACTCTTCAGTGGGAAAAATTCTACACTCTTGATAAATAATTATTTGTTGTGCTAGATTTAAAATTATGCATTGATAGATTTTACTTTGTATACTATAAGATAACCATTCACAAATTTATTAAAATATAAAGTATACTTTATTTTCATGCTCTTCTCGTGAAAAGAAATGCTGCAATGTGCGAATTTGTCTGACTTCTGAATAAAAATATATAAGAAAAATATTTTTTCCATAAGTAAAGAACGATCTAAGGTATCACCACGAAAAAAAATTTTTTTCCTCGAGAAAGTACTTATAAAGGTAAATTTGGAAATGAAAAGAGAAAATTTGATTATTAAAAAAAAATTTTTTTGATTTATGAAAATAATTTACCTGAAACATTAGCTTTTAAATTTCAGATATTATCACCCCACTGAGTATTAAAAATAACAAAAAAAAAAAAAAAAGCAAACATGGAAACAATAATTCGACTTTTCCATCCCCACCCCCCCCCCAACATCCTGCCTCGGAAACAAAGTGAACATTTCCCGCAACTCAAACAATGGAATAAAACATTTACGCAATAAAGCTTATCCAAGCATGAAAGGAAATTTCCTTGAAAACGAAATCCCAGGCTGTGCATATGAATTACACACATGAAAAGAACAATTCAATTTAGATGAAGAGTCTGTCGCGCTTTTAAAAGTATAATTTGCATAGGGTGGTTTGGTAATTAAATTAAAGCTTTTATCAAAGATTTTGGGGAAATTTTTTTTTTTTTGTTTCTTTATTTCGTTACCTTTCACCATAGAATTTTCCACACTTGAGGAAATGGAAAGAATTGGGTCTTTTAAAACTTTAATCAAATGTTGAAAAATAGTTTTAAGTTTTTCATTATTTTTCCAAGATTGTTTTTTTTTTTTTTTGCACGTGTGTTTCTTCAGAAGGCACTGATTGTAGAAGATTGTAAGTGTTTAGCAGCTGTGTTGGTGGATTTTTAAAAACCTGCACTTTATAAGAGATTTGGAGTGTTTCCGACTTATTGTTGAGAAAAAATATTTAATCTCCGAGTATATTAAGTCGAGTGTGAAATATTTTCTTTTTTACATTTTAGATTTAATGAAATGAGTTGTTTCATCTGCATTCAAGTGATTTTGATATTTTTAATGTTAAATTAAAATTTTTGATTCGTTGCACGCGTTATTAGGTATACATTTAAAATTTGTTCAAGAAAAAGTAAGTTTATTTATCCTTAATCAGAAATGAATTTAATTCAAACAAAATTTTATTTAAAAATAAATGAAATTTAAAGTTAGTTACAAATTAAATCAGCATTTTGGGTTTGAAAACTATATTTTTGAAGCATATTGAATAAAATTTAAGTACATTAACCTGAAAATATATCATTCATTTTGAAAAAAGGACACGAATAAATCATTTTAATTTAAATAATACAAAAACATCTATTTTTATCAAAATAACATAATCTTCACATTATTAAAAACGTGGCCTGAACGGTCGACTGGCTAGCACTCTGGCGCTCGGTACCACAGGTTTCAGGTTCGAGTCCGGGCAGGGCCAGGGTATGGTTCGGACAGGTCCTCGGTCTCATATGACTGTAGAGCACCACTGAAAAAGTCCGACTTCTACCTAAAAATGTTTCTTCACAACAGAAGCTGCTTCCTTTTCCTTCAATCATGAGTCCATACGGGTTCGTGGGCTTGGTCTAGATGTCTACTAAGTGGGATAAGTAACAAAAACAACAAAAATTGATGTTTTTGTGTTATTTAATTTAAAATGAATGTTTCATATCATGTTATCAAAACGAATATTTTATTTTCAGTGTAGTATACATCAAGTTTTATTTAAATTTTAAAATACTTTTTTAAGATATTATAAATTTTATATTCTTGTCCCGCTTATACAGCTGCAGCATTTAGACCATAATTAAGTTCATGAACATGTGCGTCCCCATGAAAGGAGAAAAGGAGGTGGGGTGAAGTGTAGCTTCTGCTTTGATGGAACGCCCGTGGGTATAAAGATGACTTGGCTCCGTGATGCTGAAGAATAAGGACAGTGCTTTCCGGGAGGGCTTTTAGCGAGAACTATCCCTTATTTGCGTGTCGTATGAGAGAAAACTGAGAACCAACACCAGGCAGTCCGACTAGCCAGGTAAGAAACTCCAATGAGCCATCGAGTATCCTAATTTATTGAAACAGAGACTACAACAAAGCTGTCAGCGAATTGAACCTCCACCCTAATGATCACCAACCGCAGGCGTTGCCAGGGCCATGAGTCGGGCATAAAAAAAGTACCCTTTTTGAATATTGTAGACCAATAGAAGAACGAGAAATAACTTATTTTAACGCCCATAGGTATAAAGATGACTTGGCTCCGAGATGCTGAAGAATAAGGACAGTGCCTTCCGGCTTTTTAGCGGGAACTACCCCTTATTTGTGTATCGTAAGGGATAAAGCACGGAAATCTCCGACCAGTCCGGCTAACAGACAAGATGCTGAACATCACAAACACCATCGAGTCTCCTCGTTTAAGGAAACAGTGTCTACAAAAAACTACCAGCTGATTGAACCTCCGCACTAATGCTCACCAAGTCAGACTTGCAAACAGTACAAGCAACCACACAGGGTACCGCATTTTGCTACTTATCACTCAGTTGGCGCACAAAAGTATCGCAAAACCCCAATGCCCCCTATTTTACCACTTGGTCATATTTTTTAACTGCATGTAGAAAAAGAATAATACTATTTAATATGTACAGGTAGTAACTGACGAAATATTTAAAGAAAATAATTTTCAATCAACTACCAATCTTAGCCTTTTCAGATTATGTAGATATGTGCAGATATGCCTGAATTCTGAATAGAAATATAAAAAAAAAAAATCTTCCATTACTTAAGAATGAACTCTGGTACTACAAACACAAAAAAAATTCCTCTTCAAAAGTTCTTAAAAAAGTTTATTACCTTTTAAACACTTTGGATATAAAAAGAGAAAATAATTTCATTACTGAAATTTTTCCTTTATCATGACAAAAATAATTTACCTATAACTTTACATTTTTATCTTACGCAAATTATCACCACTCAGCTTATTATAAAAAGGAAAAAAAAAAAAAAGGGAAGCATGGAAACAATAATCAGACTTTTCCATCCCCATCCACCCCCACAACATCCTCACTCGGAAACAAAGTGAACTTTTCCCCGCATCTCAAACAATGAAATAAAACATTTACACCAAAAATGCTTATCCAAGCATGAAACGAAGTTTCCTTGGAAACGAAATCCCAGGCTATGCATACGGAATTGCACGTGAAAAAGCACAATTCAATTTAGATGAAGAGTCATTCGCGCTTTTAAGACTATAATTTGCATATGGGGGTTTGGTAATTAAATTAAAGCTTTTATCAAAGCTTTTGGGGAATATTATTTTTGCTTTATTTCGTTACCTTTCACCATAGAATTTTCCATACTTGAGGTAATGTAAAGAACTGGGTCTCTTCAAAACTTTAATCAAATGTTCAAAAATAGTTTTAAATTTTTCTTTATAATTTTTGGATACTTTTTTTGCACGTGTGTTCTTCAGAAGGCACTGATTGTAGAAGCTTACAAGTGTTTAGCAGCTGTGTCCGTGAATTTTTAAAAACTTGCTCTTTGTGAGAGATTTGGAGTGTTCCTGTCTTATGATTGGGAAAAATAATTTAATCTCTAAATATTTCAAGTCGAGTGTGAAACATTTTATTTTTGAAATTTTTAGGATTTAATTAAATGAGTTGTTTTATCTGCATTCAAATGATCTTGAATGATGTTAGATTAAATATTTATTATTAGTTGTTGCACTCGTTATTAAGTATAAATTTAAAATACGGAAGTTAAAATGAGTCGTCAGAAATTAACTTCAAACAAAAAAATTTTTTAAAAGTACGTTAAAATAAAAAGTTGTTACAATTTAAATGAGTATATTGGTTTTGAAAATGTTACATTTATAAAATCAATATACTTAATTTTCATATTATCTTATTAAAATTATTTGTTATTGTTTTATTTTAATTAGTTGATTTTGTGTTATTTTCATTAATGTTTTTATGTTGATTTAATCAGATATTTTTGTGTCATTTTAGTTAGATGTGTTTATGTTACTTTTTTTGTGTAATTTTTTTTTGTTAAATGAGTGTTTCATGTCATTTTTTTAAAATGAATGTTTTATATTCAGTTTATTTTCCTTTAAGTTTCATATAAATTTTTAAAATACTATTTTTAAGATATTTTGAAATTTCTTTTATTCTTATGCCACTTGGTCGGCAGTAACATCTAGCCAATAATTAAGCCATCAGCCCGTGACTTCTCATGGAAGGAGGCCAATTTCTCTTCTAGTGGAGCAGTCGATTTAGTAATCTGACTTGCAAACAGTATAAGCAAACACAGCGGTTACCCCATTTGGCGATTATATCACAGTTGGCACCAAAATTTTCACCAAATCCCAATGGCCCTTATTTTGCGATTTGGCCATAATTTTTCCTGCAAGAAGAAACTCAATCACACAATGTAATATATACAGGTATTAGTAACTCAAGAAATGTTTAAAGAAAACAATTTGATACAATGACAGTCTTAGATTTTCTGATTTACTACCTATATGCATATGAGTCTGAATTCAGAATAAAAATACCATAAAATACTTTTTTCATAAGAAAAGAATCCAGGTATCACAGACAAAAATCCTCTTCTAGAAAGTAATAAAAAATAGAACACAAATAAAAAATGAACACAGGTATCAAACACACAAAAATTCTTCTTCAAGAAAGTATAAAGTTAATAAAAAGGCATTTGGAAATAAAAAAGAGAAAATGATCTCATTATTAAATTTTTCTTTTTCAAGGCAAAAATAATTTCCCTAAAACTTTACCTTTCCTAAATTATCACTACTCTGCGTATTAAAAGGGAAGAATGAAACAATAATCCGACTTTTCCTTTCTTCTTCCCCCACAACATCCTCACTCGGAAACAAAGTGAACTTTTCCCCGCAACTCAAACAATGGAACAAAACATTTGCGCAAAAATGCTTATCCAAGCATGAAAACGAAATTTTCCTTCAAAACGAAATCCCAGGCTATGCATATGAATTGCACGTGAAAAGCACAATTCAGTTTAGATGAAGAGTCATTCGCGCTTTTAAGAGTGTAATTTGCATACGGTGGTTTGGTAATTAAATTAAAGCTTTTATCAAAGCTTTTGGGGAATATTTTTTACTTTTTTGCTCAATTTCACTACCTTTCACCATAGAATTTTCCATACTTGATGAAATGGAAAGCATTGGGCCTCTTTAAAACTGTAATTAAATGATGAAAATAGTCTAAAGTTCTTTTAGTTTTTTTGGAGATTTTTTTTTTTTTTTGCACATGTGTTTCTTGAGAAGGCACTGATTGTAAAAGCTTACAAGGGTTTAGCAGCTGCGTTAGTGGATTTTTTTTTTTAAACTTGCTCTTTTCAGAGATTTGGAGTATTTCCGACTTATTGTTGGGAAAAAATATTTTTTAATCTGAGCATTTTTATTTGAGTGTGAAATGCATTTTTGTTGAAATGTTAGAGTTTAATGAAATGAGTGGTTTGAACTGCATTAAAATGATTTTGTAATTCTTATTGTTAGATTAATTATTTTTGGTTATTTGCACTCATTATTAGGCATAAATTTAAAATATGTGCAAGATAAATTAAGTTTCTTTCTACTTTTTCAGAAATTAACATAATGAAAAAAAAATGAAGTATTTTAAATTACAAAAGTTGTTACTAATGAAATAAACATTTTGATTTTGAAAACCTTACTCTTACGTATGAAAAAAAAATATACTCAATGTTCATATTATATTATTAAAAATAGATGAATTTTTTTTCATTTAATTTAAAATGAATTTTTACTATTATTTGTTGAAAAAATGTTTAATGTCGTTGGTTCAAAATGGTTATTTAAAGTCATTTGTTCAAAACGAATGTTTTATTTTCAAGGTAATGTACCTTTAAATTTAATTTAAATTTTGAGATTAAATTTAGATGGGGATTTTTCTGTAACTATCATATTTCAAATTATCAATCATAGTCTCAATTATATTTCAAATTATCAATTAAATCCACAATTATTATTTTCTATGTAACAATATATATTTTAGTTCATTCTTTTCTCTTAGTACCACATTTGGCGACTTATCGCTCAGATGCCGCAACAAAAATCGCCAAATACCACCAGCCCGATTTTATTTGCCCATATTTTTTAACTAACTGCATAGAAACAAAATCTTACTATTTAATACGTGCAAGTAGTAAACTAAGAAATATTAAAAATATATATACAATGGCAGTGTTAGCTTTCAAGATTTATTATGTGCAGATGTTAATAAAGCTAAATAATAATATGAAAAATATGTTTTCTATAAGTAAAGAACGAACCCAGGTATCAAACACAAAAGAAAAAAATCTTCCTCAAGAAAGTACTTATGAAGGTAATAAAAGGCATTTGGAAACGAAAAGAGAAAATAATCTCATTATTAAAATTTTTCCTTTTTTTTCATGGCGAAAATAATTTACCTATAACTTTTCCTTTTTATTGCCACAAAGTATCACCCCTCTGCGTATTCAAAGTGAAAAAAAAAAAATGAAGCATGGAAACAATAATCCGACTTTTCCTTTTTTTCTCCCTACAACAACCTCACTCAGAAACAAAGTAAACTTTTCCCAGGAATAAAACATTTACAAAAATGCTCATCAAGCATGAAACGAAATTTCCTCGAGAACGAAATCCCTGGCTATGCATATGAATAACACATGAAAAAGCACAATTCAATTTAGATGAAGCATTTTGCAGCATCAAAGCTGGGTCTTTTAAAACCTTAATCAAATGTTGAAAAATAGTTTTACGTTTTTTATTATTTATTTTTGGAGACTTTTTTTGCTCGTGTGTTTCTTCAAAGGCACTTTGGAAGTGTGTTTAGCAGACTTATTTGTTTGACTTATTGTTGGGAAAAAAAAAAAAATAATTTAATCTCTGAGTATTTGAAGTCGAGTGTGAAATGCTTCTTTTTTTCTGAAATTTTAGGATTTATTGAAATGTGTTGTTTGCTCTGTATTTAAGTGATTTTGAAATTTTTAATGTTAGATTAAATATTTATGATTCGTGGCACTCGATATTAGGCAAAACTCAGAATTTTTAAAAGATATTTTTTTCTAATGCAGCTGGCAAACACTTAGACAGCTTGATCTCGGATGCCTTAAGGCAAGCGCTGCACAGACGTTACTCACTTTACATTACCCAGGGGTGCGTGTAACCTGAAGCTACGGACGCGGAGTAACAATGCCCCGCAGCGCTCTACGATCCTATTAGGACCGGGACCTTCGGTTTAAAGTGGATTCCGGACCACTACAAACATCCATGGCATCGCCGGGAATCGAACCCGAAACCTGCCGTACCGAACGCCAGAGCGCTAGCCACTCGGCCATTCAGGCCCTTTTTCCAAGATATTAAAATTTATTTAACCTCCGTCAGAAATTAATTTAATTCAAACAAAATTTTAAAAATATATATATTTATTAATATGCAAAATTTGTTAAAAATTAAATAATTATTTTCTTTTTTGAAAACCTTAAATTTATAAAATCTAATAACCTATTTAAAAATATACCTAATTTTCATATAATCTTATTAAAATTAAATATTCTAGTTTTATTTTTAATTAGATGTTTTTTATCGTTATTTTCGTGTAAAAATGAATGTTTTATGTCATTTTTTCAGAATAAATGTTTTATTTTCAGGGTAATGTACTATAAAAATTTTATTTAAATTTTATCAAAATTTTTATGTTCTTTCAATTTTATATTGTTATCTCACATGGTCGACAACTAGATCTAGACCATAATTAAATCCATGAACTGTGTGTTCTTATGGAAGGAGGAAAGTAGGGAGTTTCTATTGTGATGGAGCACTCGAAGGTAAAAGTTTGACTTGCAAACAGTGCAACAACACACATGTTACCACATTTGGCGACTTATCGCTTAGTTGGAGACAAAAAAGTGTCGCAAATCCCAACGGCGCCCATTTCAAGATTTTGTCTTATTTTTTAACTGCATGCAGAAACAGAATAATACTATTTAATATATTCAGGTAGTAACAAAATAAATATTTAAAGAAAAACATTTTTCAACCAATTACTAATCTTCAGTTACCAATTTTCAGATTTACTACCTATGTGGAGACGTGTCTTAATTATGAATAAAAATATCAAAAAATATTTTTTCATAACTAAAGAATAACGCCAGGTATCACAAGAAAAAATAATCTTCCTCAAGAAAGTATTTATAAAAGGTAATAAAAAAGGCATTTGGAAATGAATGAGAGAAAATAATCTCATTATTAAAATTTTTCTTTTTTCATGGCAAAAATAATATTTACCTATAACTTTACCTTTTATCTTTAACAAATTATCACCCCTCTGTAATAAAAAAAAAAAAAAAAAAAAAAAAAAAAAAAAAAATTGAAGCATGGAAACAATGATCCGACTTTTCCTTTTCTCCCCCCCACAACATCCTCACTCGGAAATAAAAGTGAACTCCTTAACTCAAACAATGGAATAAAACATTTACGCAGAAATGCTTATCCCAAAGCATGAAACGAAGATTTCCTTGAAAACGAAATCCCAGGCTATGCATATGAGAGTTGCACGAAAAGAAAGCACAATTCAATTTGGATGAAGAGCGATTCACTTAAAAGTGTAATTTGCATATGGGTGTTTTGGTAATTAAATTAAAAGCTTTTATCACAGCTTTTGGGAATTATTTTTTTTTATTTATTTTAGTACCTTTCTCCATAGAATTTTCCATACTTGAGAAAAATGGAAACGATTGGTCTCTTTAAAACTTAATCAAATGTTGAAAACTCATTGTAAGTTTTAATTTTTTGAGACTTTTTGCACGTGTGTTTCTTTTTAGAAGACACTGATTGTAGAAAGCTTTTTACAAGTGTTTAGCAGCTGTGTAAGTGAATTTTTTAAAACCTGCTCTTTGTAAGAGATTTGGAGTGTTTCCGGACTTAATGTTGGAAAATACTTTAATCTCAAAGTATTTCAAGTCTTGTGTGAAATACTTTCTTTTAAATTTTAGGACTTAATGAAATGAGTTGTTTGATCTGCATTCACGTGATTTTTTAAATTTTTAATGTTAGATTAAATATTTTTTTACGGTTCGTCGCCCTCGTTATTAGGTATAAATGTAAAATTTTGTTCAAGATAAATTAGATTCATTTATCCTTTGTCAAAAATTAATTTCATTCAAACAAAAATATATATGTATATATATATATATAAACAAAGTTATTAGAAATTATAATGAGCATTTTGGTTTTTTAGACTTTACATTTATGCATGAAAAATAGATTTAATTTTCATGTTAACTTATTAAAAATAGATGTTTTTGTGTTATTAACACATGTGTTCTCATGGAAAGATTAAAATGTAGGCAGGGCAGATTCTTATTGTGATGGAACAAACGTACGTATGAAAAGTCTAACTTTTTACAATAACACGGGCACATTTGGTGAATTATCGCTCAATTGTGCCACAAAAATTAGTCGCCAAATCCCAATTTCCTGGCTCATTTGGCGATTTGGTCATATTGTGTAAACTGCATGTAGAAACAGAATCATACTATTAACTATATACACAGGTAGTAACTTAAAATATATTAAAGAAAACAATTTTATACAATAACAGATTTAACTTTCCAGATCTTTCTAGAAAATCAGCAAAAAAATATTCTTCCTCAAGAAAGTACTTATGAAGGTAATAAAAAAGGCATTTGGAAATGGAAAAAAGAAAATAATTTCATTATTAAATTTTTTTTTTTCAATCAAAAAAAATAATTTACCTATAACTTTTTACATTTTTATCTTTCACAATTATCACCCCCACTGCGTATTAAAAAAGAAATAAAAGGGAAGCATGGAAACAATACTCAACCCCCCCCATCCTCACTCGGAAACAAAGTGAACTCTTCCCCTGCAACTCAAACAATGGAATAAAACATTCACGCAATAATGCTTATCCAAGCATGAGACGAAATTTAGTTGAAAACGAAATCCCAGGCTATGCATATGAATTGCACGTGAAAAGCACAATTCAATTTAGATGAAGAGTCATTTTCGCTTTTAAGAGTGTAATTTGCATAGGTAGTTTGGTAAATTAAATTTGCTTTTATCAAAGCTTTTGGGGGTAATTTTTTTTTGCCTTATTTCATTACCTTTTGCAATAGAATTTTCCATACTTGAGATGTGGAAAGGATTGGGTCTCTCCAAAACTTTAATCAAATGTTAAAAAATAATTTAAAGTTTTAGTTTTTTATTATTTTTCGGAGACTTTTTTTTTTTGCACGTGTGTTTCTTCAGAAGGCAGTGATTGTAGAAGCCTACAAGCGTTTAGCAGCTGTGTCCGTGGCTTTTTAAAAACATGCTCTTTGTGAGAGATTTGGAGTGTTGCCGACTTATTGTGAGGAAAAATAATTTAATCTCTGAGTATTACAAGCCGGTTGTGAAGTAATTTTTGCTTTTAAATTTTAGATTTAAAGAAATGATCTGATTGTTGGATCTGCATTCAAGTGATTTTTGAAATTTTTAATGTTAGATTAATTGTTTATGTTTCGCTGCACTCAATATTAGGCATAAATGTAAAAAATTAGTTTATGGTGAAATAGGTTTATTTATCTTTCGTACGAAATTAAATTAATTCACACAAAAAATATTTAACAAGATTTTAAAATGCATAGTTTATTGCAAATTAAATGAGCATTTTGGTTTTGAAGAACTTACATTTATGTATAAAACAAAGATACTTAATTTTCATGTTATCTTATTAAAAATAGTTGTTTTTTTGTCATGTAATTTAAAATGTATGTTTAATGCTATTTGCTCAAAATGAATGTTTAATATCATTTGGGTGAAATAAATGTTTTATTTTCAGGTTAATGTATTTTTAATTTTAAGATAACATTTAAATATTGTTTTTATGTAACAATCATAGTTATTTCAATTTATCAATTAAAACCATCAAACCGTCATATTTAAATTATCAATTATATTCACAATCATATTTTACATTATCAATTATAACCACAATCATATTTCAAATTATCAATTATATCACAATCATATTTCAAATCATATTATTTCCTATATAACAATATATATTTTAGTTCATTCTTATCTCATAGTTATTATCCAGAATATTTCAAAGAAATTATTTAGACATTGTACAACGTCATCGTTTTTGAAAACATGTATATCATTAACAATTCTGGCATATTTTGTAATGGGCAAACAAATATTTTACATTATTACTTTCAAATATTACTTTCCCAATTACTAGTTAATAAAAAGTAAGAATTTGTGCATCTATCTTTATTTAATCTTAGATTTTTAGGTTGGTAATATTTTGACCTGAGCCAGTATTGTTTGTGCCGCACCATATAATGATTTATATAAAAAAATTACCTTTAAAAATTATTACCACAAAATTTAAGTCACGAAAATATTTAAAAAGTTAATAAAAAATTTGTAGAATTAAATCATTGTTGACAGCTCAATCTTCTTTTTTCTGCCATGTATTAATTAGAATTCTTATTTTTCAATTTTGTATATATTCGTGTATGTTCCTATTCTTCTTCTTACTATAAAACCTAATATTAATATTAAAAAAAAATATGACATAACAATTCAATGGGCATAGGCCAAAGGCAATGTTTCAATTATCCAGGAAGGTAAGCGTGTGGCTGCTTCATAGCCAAGAACTTCTTTCGTCCTTCGATTGATCAAGAATAAAATCAGTGTTAATAACAAATACATTGTAGACCAAATAAATATTTTTATTTGGTACAAATATAAAAAACTTGTCAACAACTGTGATTAAAGTTGCGAAGTATCTATAAGTAGCAATAAAAATTTATGTTATGGCAATCTCTTATTCACATTTATGTAACTTGCAGCTTGACTGTCGATACAAGTTTCATAATCACACTGTTACAAACACCATCGAATTTTTAATTTTTTGAAAGAAGTGTCGCCGAAATGTCATTTTTTTTGGCAACGGAAATGAAATATTTGTATTTTATTGGAATTGTAAAATTGGAATTGTTAGTATAGAGAAATTAAATTTAAAATTAATATTTTTTTTCTTAATAAGGATTTTCATTTGGTACAAATAAAAAAAAAACTTACTAACAACTGTGATTAAAATTGCAAAGCATCAGCAAGTAGCAAAAATCAGTTAAAAATTTATGTCACGGCAATATCTGATTCAATTTTATGTAACTTGCAACTTGACTGTCGATGCAAGTTTCTGTATCACTCTGTTGCTAAAGCCATTGAATTTCCTAATTTCTGAAAAAAGTGTCGCCAAATATCATTTTTTGGCGACGGAAATGAAATATTCATATTTTTATTATGGTTGTAAAATTGGAATTGTTTATGTACAGAAATTAAATTGAAATTAATATTTTTTTCTTAATAAAACTATTTTAAATTATGTTAAAAAATTAATTTTAAGAAAAGTCATAACCCCGGAAAAGAAATAAAGATAGATATTTTATTTAAATACATAAATTTTAAAATTAAGAAATTTTTCAGACATCATTGAAATAACACTTGTTTTATCTTTTAAAAATTATTATAATTTGAAACTATTAAATTATGAGTTGAGTGAACTTGACTTGGAGCGAAATGAATAAATATGAATTCAAGAGACTTAAATTACTCTTTGTAAAAAAATTATATATTAAAAAACAATTGTGTCTACGTGAAAATATTTATTTATTAAAATGATTCTCAAAAAGAAAGGAGTATACCAACTGAAAATACGAACGAAATATACCAATAAACTAAAAAAGTGCAAGAAATTAAAAAAAAAATGAAAATTATTTGATGAGCTAATACACAATTTAATCATAAAAATTTCAAATTTGTTAATAATTAATCTTTTGACGTGTAAAAAATAAAAGGATTTCTGATTGCTTTTGCACTAGTATAACTAGCATCTTTTGCTGTAATTATGGAAAAGAATCACAAAATTTAATGTTTCTACAAATAAATTACAGTTCAATATAATGAGATGTTTTAAAAAACCTAAATTTAATGAGATGTTTTCACCTAAATATAATGAGATGTTTTTCAAAATCTTACTTATATTACGTTATTTTAAATAAATTAGATTACGTCATGTTTTTTGAAGCAGTATTCTTTAAAGAAACAATATGCACATTAAGTTTATATAAAACGAAATTTTAATTCCTACAGAAAGAAAAAAAATATAAAGAAAATACATAATTTTTTTATTAATTATTGTACTTTTTATTAATAGTAAATTGAGAAAAAAAAAATATACGTTTTTGTTCTAGGCTGTTATACTCATGATATTCATTTTCTTAAATAAATTTCTGTGGAACTTAATTTCATTTAGTAAATATTAATAATAATAAAAACATTAAAAAAATATAAATATATTTCCATGCTGCCCAATTAAACATTTAGCTTCATAAGGAAAAATATTAACAAAAAAATTACATTTTTTCTTGTTAATTACTGACGAAATCAAATTTCTCTCTATATATATCAATCTATATATATATATCAATCTATATATATATATATATATATATATATATAGGTTAAATGTGCTCAAAAAAATATTCTTGTACTTTAGTAATATGATATTTCCATAGTTATCAGTCGATAAATTCTACATAAAGGAAGTAATTTCAATTTGAGCTCTAAAATTCATTTCATTTAAAAACATAATAAATAAATTTTCAACAGAATAACCGAATTATAGAATTACATTAAGCAATTTGTTTAAATGCAAATATGTTTTGAAATTGTATATTCAAAATAATTGTTTCGATAATTATCAAATTAAGCATAATAACTTTTAAAATTTCAGATTTTTAAAACAGTATTTAAAATGAGAAGACAATCAATTGTTGGTGATTACAGTATAGGTTATGATATAGGTAAAATATAAAATCAGAATTTTTGCTACTTACTGGGATTTAAATCAAAACAACACACATTTCTAGTACACTTTATTTTCAATACACAATTCACATTTTACCTGATTTAAGCTAGAAGGAAGTATAATAAAAATTTAGAGTATACAAATAGTGTTATGTTTAAAAATTATTATATGTATTAGCTTTTAAAATTAAATTACAAAAAAATGCATAATTTCAAATAAATGAATGTGATGTCATGAAATTTGGGAAAGCTGAGCACTAAAAAATATTTATTAAATTAACAAAATTTTAACAAAATGTATATATATATATATATATATATATATATATATATATATATATATATATATATATATATATATAAAAAGCTGAGCACTAAAAAAAAATTTATTAAATTAACAAAATTTAACAAAATGTATTTATATATATATATATAATAAATACATTTTGTAAAAAATGTCCATTGAATAAGATAATAAAATAAATAGAATTTCTTGAGAATTAAATAAAAATAAATCGGTTTTTATAAAAATGTCCCTCCCTAAGTTGAAATTTTTTGATTGATGACATCGATTTCCACCATGCTCAGTAAGTTACCAAACACATTAATTGAAACCGAACAAGGATGTATTAATTGTTTCAGATCATCTACGTATGAGGAATTAAGATTCCACCTGTCAGTCTACAGATTCTACAGATACTCTATGGGATTAAAGTCTGAAGATGGAGCTGGACTGCATATATTCCATTTATCCTCAAGATAGTCACCAGCATTCCTTGCTCGGTGAGATAGAGCCATTATTATTTATTGGGAGGAATTCATTACAAAGAATGATGGAAAGTCAATCAATTGTGAAACTCAATCATTCAATCTATGATCACTCGTACTGATCAAGTATTTTTCGGTCCAAGGTACCTACACATAGTTATTTACATGAAATATCCACGTCAGTGTAACCACCCTATACAACAGTGTACTTCAATACTGTTAGTATGTCAGTTGTAGGTCTATGTTCGATTTAGATTAATACATGATCTGAATTACTAATTGTAGTAAACATGGGTGCGGAGTATAACGCTTTGCTAATAGATAGATAATCCAATGCTGCCTGGAAACATGCTCTCTCACTAAATATATTGAAGCACTTCTCTGTCGTTGGCTAAGAAGGATTGAGAAGGCATCAATTTCACAGTCTCTTATTATGAGCATTCTAACAGACATTCTTGACCCTGAAAAATTCCCTATAATGAAATGAGGGGCAAAAGTGTTAATTCCGTTTCGGATCAAAAAGACCTAAAAGGTGATCGCCAAACGTAGTTTTAATACTTGTTCAATCAGGAACAAGTCTCTTTGACGTAGAGTCTTTGGACTACATTTCTACGCACATTGATACAACAGAATCATGGTGTGACAATTCCATGTCCACCTATCTGATCGTCTTCTCCTAGACACTTCCAGTAATATCTGCGTACCAATAATTGAAGATATATTCTGTATTAGTAGCTAATTATTTTTTTAAAATTGTGTTGAGTATAATTCTTATACAATATTTAATGACATTTATTTAGGATCATTTATTAAACAATATTTTAGTTTTATTTTCATTCTTTTAGAGGAAACTGCAAGAATCAACTCGAACTTTAACCTTTGATGGCCTTTATTTCAACAGTTTTATTAGTATTAGTCAAATCTTTGCTTCTTGTAGTGAATGTAGCAGAATTTTATGTAAATGATTTTATTAACAAGTTATGTACTTCCTTTTTGCAGATTTTTTTCATTTGTTTCGAGTTAGTCTAAGCAAAATTCCGTTTTTGAAATAAATTAATAAGTTGAATAGTTGATTCAAATAGAAATAAGCCGCACTGAGTTCTTGTGTAATGATTAATTTATTGAGGACAATTTTAGATGTAAATTTTATATTTTTTTCTCTTAATAGATTCTTTCTAAAAATTCTTAAAAAAATATCCACTATACAAGATGTTCAACAATTGTTTTAATTAAATTCTTTTAACATATTTCATTACTAAGTTAATTTCTTGTAAAAAGAAATTTTTTAAATATATGTTCGCATATTGCTGTCCCGTAGAGATTATGGTGTCCAAAGTGAAATAACATTTTTCTCTCGTTAATTAAGAGTCAAACTCAAAAAATGTTGTCTTGCATATTCATTGATTATAAAAAAGCGTACCGTAATAAAAGTACACGTAATAGAAGATATTCTAGTACGGTCGAATATTTTTATTACGTGTACGTAATAAAAGATATTCTAGTACCGTAGAATATTTTTATTATGTATACATAATAAAAGATACTATATATTACTAGATATATACTTCACCCGTAATAAAAAATATTCTAGTTTTGTTTCTTACAAAATATTTTGAAACACAAAAATGTAATATTTTTACACAGTAATACAGAAAATGATCTTTAAAATGAGTTGCAATGCGTGACCAGCTTGGTACAAGTCACCTTGAAAAGAAAGGAATTTTCGTATTGGAGCTAATCTACTGTATTTTTCGACCACACAGTGAGACACACACACGAAGATGTATAAAAATCTTTGTGATTAACTCTATATATAATCATTCGATTGTCCTCCATCTTAACGAATTGGTGAAACCACTTCTTGAAATTGACAAAAATATGTTCGAATAAAAATCTGATGATCAAGAGCCATTAATTTCAATTACTCATAAATTATTAAAGTAGATATTCAAAAGTTAGTAATGAATATAATTATTTTCAAATATTTTCTAAAAATTATTAATAATAATTTTTATATAAACGCTATTTGCTTTTTGCATTATTTTAAAGGAAATCATTAAAAAATAAGCTTTACATGAATTTCTCGATTTTTTTTTTTTTTTTGTTCATTTATTCTAATATTTTAATACGTACGATAAAAGCAGTTAAAACTTCATATAAAACAACATGATAAATATTTTAATTGCTGTGTTCACTAAATTTCTTAGTTACTAAAACTAAAATTTAAATATATTAAGGCATACAATTATATTAGTGCTATGCTTACAATACTAGTGATATTATGAAGTTTTTCCTGCTAATAATGATGTTTCGTTTAGCAATGTTTCCACTAAATTGAAAGACCTCTATAATTAGATAAAGTGGTTAACTTATTGTCTTAAATTGTTGAAAACCTTAATCATATCTATTCTTAAATTAATAATAATGATAACTCATTTAATACAAAATGTGATAATACTACTAAATATGATTTAATGTGATACTAAATATGACAATAATACTAAATGTTATATTATGAGATTTTTCTGCCAAAAAAGAATGTTTCCACTAAATTGAAAGACCTCATATAATTAGATAAAGTGGTCTAACTTATTGTCTTAAATTGCTGAAAATCTTAATCATATCTATTCTTAAATTAATATTAATGATAACTCATTTAATACAAAATGTGACAATGCTACTAAATGTGATTCTAATGTGATACTAAATGGACAATAATACTGGAAATGTTATATTATGAGATTTCTGCCAAAAAGAATGTTTCCACTAAATTGAGAGGCCTCATATAATAGACAAAGTGATCTAACTTATTGCCTTAAATTACTGAAAATTCCTTGATCAAATCTCTTAAATTAAGATTGTTGATAACTCATTTAATACAAAATTTGACAATAATACTAAATGTGATTGTAACGATAATAAATGTGAAATAATACTAAATGTGATTGTAATGTGATAATAAATGTGACAATAAATGTGACAATACTAGACATAATAAATGATACTAAATGTGATATAATAAATGTGACAATAATACTAAATGTGATAATAAATGTGACAATGGGGTTATACTAAATGTGATAATAAGTGTATCAATAATACTAAATGTGATAATAAATGTGACACACATTAAATGTGATAATAAGTGTGACAATAATACTAAATGATTCTAACATGATACTTAAAATGATTCTTAACATTTGATACTAAATGTGATTCTTAACATGATACTAAATGGGATCTCTAATGTGATACTTTAAATGGGACAATACATTAAATACCAAATTATGTGACTTGTAATAAGTTTTTTGACTTGGTTTGGATAATGTAATGGATAATTCTGCAGTTTGGTTTGCTTTGCTTTTCTACAGCCTATTTTTGCATACTTTTTGTGTAATTAGGCATCCATGCCACAGCCACCATTCTACCTGAAGCCCGTGGCAAATTGGCAAGGCAAAAGGATAGCCAATTGGCTAATTCTGCAGTGGCAAATGAGAACTTTAGTAGTTAATGACCTCATGTCAAACTGTCCGCTTTCAGTAAAAACAAACTTAGCCTCTAAAATATGGTGTGTTGTTGCTAAAGCTCACTAGCAAAAAATAAAACTATTTTTACATATTCTGATCCTCATTTTATTAAAAACAAATTACTAAAAACAGTGAACAACAAAATATAAATCTACTCCCTTTATTTAAATCCTACAACATATTTATGTAACATCTTACCACCATCTTTTATAACATTTTTTTATCATAAACAGATTTAAACTCTATGTTTTTGTTTTTTTAATTCGAAAAGCCAAGAGCTTCATTAACTATTATTACTAATCACAATTATCTACAACAAACTGCAT
>BPLR01008582.1:0-23408 GCA_021605095.1 Caerostris extrusa | reverse complement strand
ACGATAAACTTCAAGTCCAGAATAGTTTTTCTAAACAGGATAATGCTGATGTACGGATTACCTCCCAGATGCTGCTACCTTTTAGAATGTACGTTCAAATATTTGGGCGTTCAAATAGTGAATACTGCCCAATAACAGCCTTGAGTAATACTGAATTTATTACATTTCTACATTCATTATTGCAACGATCCTAATCAAAGTAGCCGGACAAAAATAACAACATCTAAATTGTTTAAAGCATTAAGTTTGCAATTTAACACCAACCGACCTTAGTATAAAAAAAACTAAAATATTTCTTTTTATGTTTAGAAAGAAAGGGTATAATTAAAATATTAAAAAATACTAAATATATTTCATTTTATTATATTAAATTTTATTTCATTTTATATTAAATTTTATTTCATTTTATTATATTAAATTTTTATTCATTTTTATTATATTACATTTTATTTCATTTTATTATATTAAATTTTATTTAATTTTATTATATTAAATTTTTATTCCATTTTATTTTATTATTCCATTTTATTTCATTTTATTTTTTATTTATTATATATTAAATTTTATTTCAAAATTTTATTTTATTAAATTTTATTTCATTTTATTATATTAAATTTTATTTCATTTTATTATATTAAATTTTATTTCATTTTTATTATATTTAAATTTTATTTCATTTTATTATATTAAATTTATTATAAATTTTAATTAAATTTTAATTTTATTTTTTTTTATTTAAAATTTATTATATTAAATTTTATTGAATATAAAATATTTTTTATATTAAATATTAAATTATTTTAAAATAAAGCGTATAATTAAAATGTAACAAATAAGGTTACGTTTTAATTATACCCTTTATCTGATTTGAAGTTTCATATTCTTAAAATTTACTTATAAGTAGCTGCAATGAATCTAATAATATTAAATTTAACCTCAATCAGAATATTTATGCTTGAATATTTAATGAAAGTTTAATTAAAATATAGTTAATTTGAAATATCTAGAATAGAATGGACCTTTTCTTCTCTAACACTTAATTAATTTAAAAGTATGTTCATCAACTTCGGGTCTGCAAATAAAATATAAGGCTTCTAAGAACTTATCAGCTTTATACAATATTAATAAGCGCTTTCATTAAATTTTCATATTTTTTGCTTTCTGCGAATATTAATCTGCTCATTTAATATCGCTTCAATATTTAAGAACCAGATCCAGTAATTAATGATATATTTGGTGCGCCGTAGCATCGTAATCGTCTTTTTGAATTAACTGATAGTCCAGTTTGGAAACAGCATTTAAATATTTATTAATACAACAAGGCTTTTAACTTCAGAAAAACTTGCAAATCCTTATAAACATTTCATTTTAGTTATTTATTGAAGGAATTACTACCAGGTAATTAAACATTTACATTATTTTTGTTAATATGGAGCACATTTTTTTGATAACTCAACATTATGTAACTATTTCATAAGTTGTTATCCTTTTAATTATTATTGTGGTTATTTCTTGGAATTTACATCCATATTTTGTGGTCTTTTCGCTTATTATAGCGTGCACTCAATAAATTTTTTTTTTGATGTTATCTTCAACATAAAATAAATTTTATTAATTTATGCAATTGATCGATAATAAGAAAGTCTTTTACAAGAATAAATTAAATCTAAATTATGATAAATTTTTTAGTAGAAAAATGCACTTTACACTAAACATTTAATGAAATTGTGATGAAATAAAATTAAATTTTTATATATAACCATTTTACATCATTAAATACATGATTTATTATGAATTGCTATGTAATCATGTAATTATAAAATGAATTATGAATTATTATGATTTATATATGATTTTTTTAATGATTAGAAAAATGCAGTCAAAATAAAAAAGACAAATTGTTTTATATATATTTATGTTCATTTATTATTTTTTAACCATTACAAAAAATTTGAGGAATTATTTTACTAATTTTCTAACTTATAAACAGAATTCTTAATTTAAATGCATGTAAATAATTTCAATAATTTACTCATTTTTTTAATGTTAAATATTATATGTTAATTTTAATAGATTATTCAATTGATTCACATGCTAAGTATGTTATATTGAAAGCAACTTATATCATTGAAATTCATTAGATACATTTCGTGGTTTAAGCAATTCATAAATTTATTTTTGATCACAAATTCGCAGATTTAACCCATACTTTTGTTATCACAAAATTATTATTAAAATCATTATTATGTTCAACATTCCTTTGAAAGATAGTTTCTATTCACAAGATAAACCACATAATTACTGAAAATATTTTTTAATCCTATTATATGTTAACTATAATAGTTTATTAAATTGTTCATGTGCTAAGTGCTTTATGTCAAAAACAACTTATATAGTTTAAACTTATTTATTCATTAGACATATTTCATCGTTTAAGCAATTCATAAAATTACTTTTCATCACAAATTCACAGCTTTAAGACATAATTTTTCTTACCAAAAATTCTTTTAAAAAATTATTATAATGTTCAACATTCCTTTGAAAGATAGACTCTATTCACAAGCTAAACAACAACACCGTTCCGAAACTATACATGATAATATTTATTATCTTCCATTACAAACATGCGGATGTCAAACCCGAGATTGTTCTCGTCTCCATATGAAATGGACATTTGAATCGTAACAGTGTGTATTCAAGTAATTGGAGATTAATGTTTGTTTAGATACTCCTCTAGATCTTACTGCACGATAATATTGATCTGTAAGCCGATTATAGATTGTATCCAAGTTGTACTCCAACCCAATCTCATGTGCAGCTCAAATGAATTTACACTCTCTCTCTCTCTCTGTATATATATATATATATGAATGATGCAAAGAAGAATTCAATTTCGACTTATATTTAATTTGCTTAGATGTATTAAACTGATATTCTTATAAAATTTTTGTACAGTTGTTGTTCAGGCTTATTAATAAAGGGCATTTTGACCTGAAGATATCTGCAATACAATATTTAAAATAAAGTAGATTCAAATGAAAACAACGTGTAGGCATTGAAACCTTCTGCACTGTATCGAAATTTGGGTGGTATCTGCGAGATTCTGCAGAATTGCTGAAATGGTGTGTGGCATTCTGTGAAGATGGCACTGCAGGGCATCTGGCATTTTCTACAGAGGTGACATTTGAGACTATTTGAAGAGATGACATTGCAGGGATGTATAGACGTTCTGAACAAAAGACGCTACAAGAATTTACATATTTTCCCCTTACTGCAGCCCAATGGCAGAATTTCTTGATCAAATTGATTTATCATCCATGTTCCTAGAAAAGATATGTGAACTTTAATTTGTATCACTAATTAAATTTCGATCCGAGGGCAGTCAATTTGGAAATCCAGTGCTCAATTCTGTTATGTCGTACTTGTCTGTTGTACAATTGTTTTGTTTTTGGTTTGTCCTTCTACGGTTTATTTTTTGGCACATTTTAGGCTAATTAAACCGACGTGCAGTTAACCCTCACAAACATCCATGCGACCGCCAGGATTCGAATCTGAAGCCTGTGCTATCAAAGGCCAGAGTGCTACAATTGCCAAACTTCCTGTTCCTTTGCCAGTTTCCTGTCATATGTAGGACTCACGAATTAGTGGAACTAAATAATGTCTGAACTAGAAATAACGACTTTAGATTCCAATAAAACCTGAAAGATATTTTAAATAATAGAAAATCATAGAAACGTTATTTGAAATTGCTACTATTTTACAATTATAATTTTTTTTTTTTTCATTTTATGCCCGAAATTACTTACACGTCTTTATCAAATTCATACATTCATTGCAATTAAAATTAGCATACCAATAAGTAATTGTAAACCTAGTTTAAATATTTTCTATGTGCGTTTGTAAAATTGATGTAAAGGTGTTATTACAGAAGAAAAGCAAAAAATATAATTTATTATAGGAAAACTTACAAAGAAATAGAGTTTCTAGAATTTCATTTTATCAACTTTTGTTTTTATACGCGATGCAATATGGTCAGGTATAGAGGTATAAAGTTTTCTAGGATGGCATACAGTTTCCTCTTGTGACATCTCATCCTACAGTACCTGTAAGTGTCTATTTCAATCAAATTCTTATGTTATAATTTACTAACTGATCATTGAATGTCCGTCATGTCAATGATTCTTCCGCTGAAATTCTGTCAATTGATATTTTCTTCGACAACATTATAAATGTAACTTTAATAATAAAACATCTCTCTGCAGGAGATAAATTGCATGCAGAATACCTCAGGGTGACTATTTATAAGATAATATTTGCACACATCAACACTCTCTGCTGTCTTTAAATATCATGCTGCAATTTTAATCAGACAACTATTTGCAGATGAGTTTGACAAAAACCTTAAAAAGTTTCGAAGAGATCCGATAACTTCTTTGTCTCGATGCAAGTATACTTTATAACCTTTTTGTTAAACAAATATAGACAGCTCTCTTTTAGCTCTCTTTTTCAGCCATGTCTAAGATAAACATTTGAGAAACTATAATATTTCGTAATGCAGTTGGAAAACTTCATAACTAGTATCATACTGTAATATACCGTTACGTGTTTAAACTATTATATTGTGTGTAGTGCAGAGCACTTAAATGTCTGTATAAATTTTAAATATCAAAAAATTTTCATAATTCTATTATTACAAATTTAGATGAAAATTCCCAACATGATAGTCATAGTTAATATTTTAAATATTTTTAAAGTTCATTTCAATTAATACACACATCTTAAATATTTCTTTAGATAAGTTTATTTGGCGTTTACTACACCAGTAATTATCTACAATACTTACACTAGGAAGACAAGGGATCGATTTTCTTTGTGACAGATGCTACAGTCACTGATTTAAATAGTGAATAGATGTAACACAGTTATTCTTGAAATAAAGCATTTCTTATCTTTTGTCTTCAACAGATAAGGTGCACTACTTTTCATGATATGGGGCCTGATGCGCGAGTCACTAGCGCTCTAGCGCTTGGTACCCCAGGTTTCGTGTTCGAGTCCCCGCGGTGCCATGTATATTTGTAGTGATTCGGAATCCACTTTAAACTGTAGGTCCCGGTCTGTTTTGCCTTCGTGTGCACAAGATGACTGTAAATCGACAACCCAAACCAACTCTCATGATATGCCTTGACTAACACCAAATGTACTCACTCGAAACTTTGTTTCTAAATAAATGCAAAAGAATTAACGAAAAAAAATTACAATTTATGTCCTGTATTTTTAATAATAATTTGCTAATAATAATAACAAACACACAAAAAAATCAAAATCAATTCATATGCGCATAACATACAATGTCGTACAAAGCAACTACATTTATTACAGCACTCTTAACTCGCATTACGTCTGAAATTCCACAGAGGACTTCTCACTGCAACTAACTTTCCTGAACACTTTTAATAAGATTGAGGACAATGCGAACCTTAAAGTGTATTTCCTTCTGAAGCTCATTTTAGTTTTAAACTACATCTTCGCGCACTCTCGCCCACAAAGGAAAACGCATTCCGGTATTTCTGTTACAAAGGCCTGATTGTCTTTTGAAAACATGGGAACGAGCTTAGAGCAACATTACCCGCCATAAAACAATCTCTCGCATTCTCCTGCTCTTTGCAAGACCCTAAAGGAGTTCAAGTTTCAACGTTCAAACGGAATTCTGTTAAGGCTGTTTTATACGGTTCATACAAGAGTGTTAGCGCTCATGTAATTTAGGACTGTAATAATGAAAGAGAATCGGTGGACGTCAGAGTTAACGCAATTTAGAAGCAAGTGAATGTGACACGCTAACCTTTGAAACAATAAAACTTTTGGCAAAGTCTTGATGGGTCAAAGGTTATGGTGTTACGAGTAAAAAGAAAATTTTTAAATTGCAGTGTAAAATAAAACTGTGATGTATTCTACTAAAAAAAGTCTAAATTGATTTAATTTATTTCGTATAAGATTTCCAAACTGAAGTAGATTAAACTCGTCAATAGACACGTAAACGAAAATTTCTGTGTTAATTCCAGAAATGAATGCATTAAATTAGGAGCCAAGAAATCCCTTTGTTTAAGTTGGAAGAGAAAGGGTTAAGGTACGAACATTTCAAACACCACACTTGAAGGTATTCATAATAAAATGTGATGGCAATATGTCAGTATACTGTAATAGGTCCTATATTATGAGTGATGCTATGTTTCTGCTATATGTATGATGTGTGATGGACTTGTGATGGATTATTCATTCACAGTCAGTTGGGCCTGATGGCCGAGTGGCTAACGCTCTGGCTCTCGGTGGATGCCATGGATAGTTTTAGTGGTTCGGAATCCATTTTAAGCAGTAGGTCCTGGTCTAATACAATCGTAGAGTGTTGTAGGGTAGTGTTGCTCGCGTCAGTAGCATATCTTCAAGCTACACGTGCCCCTGGGTAGTGCTAAAGGAATAACGTCGGTGTAGCCCTTTCTTGTGGCATAAAGATAACTGGCTAAGTATTTGCCAACTGCGTTGGAAAAAATATTTTCACAGTCAAAGTGTCAATCTCTAGAAAACAACAACACATTGTAATGAACCAAAAATAATATCTGTATAAATCACTCAACATTCAGGGACAAATGAATTATTTTACAAATAAATGGTTTCACATTAAAGTTACTGATTCGAAAAATTGCTAATCTTCTTATATATTAGATAACACTATGTCTTATATCAACAGTTGGAATACCTGGTAGAAGATTGACTATATAATAAGAAGTATCGTGTTGTTTATCGAGCAATTTTCCCTAAAAGTATTTCATGAACGTATTATTCTTTCATAAAAAATATCGTTAATACAACAAAACTATACTCCCTTGTTAAATCTTTTACCAAATTTTAAGTTTTAGAGCCAAAATGTTTAAAAAGCAAGGAATTTTAAGCGAAAAAATTTAACCTATCCTGAAATTTTTTTTTTTTTTAAATTAAAGAATAAGTGATTGAATATTTTGTTAATTATATATAGTTCAAATGGAGAGTGTGCGATTGGAATTGATGGAAGTTGGTTTCCAATATGCCGTGCTCATACTGGCGTGAGACTTGTTTTGGATAAATCTATGAATAGACGACATTGCGAAGTACCATATTCTATTTTTAGAGCCATCATTAAAAAGTTGCCGACAGAACAGAATTTTTTTCCTGTATAAAATAAGGCATAAATTGCTCATGACCATTGCGAAACGAAGTAACTCGAAAATAATTCTAATAGTGGAAATTCTATTTTCTAAGCATCCATACGAGTAACTCTAGTCTTGGAAATTTCTAGATCTCTAACAAGGTTAATCAGTTTTTCTTGAGAAAGGCTGTGTAGTATAGGTATTGCATCATCAATATATTAAACACTAGACGTAGGAATTTTATGAACTTTCTTCTTATGAACATTTCTATATAATTTACATATTATTATAATTTGTAAGTTATACTATATTAATTTACAGATTCCCATCTTTTATTTTACAGACTACGTCCAATTTTTACTGTCCTTTTTGTGTTCAACGCCCCAAAATAAGTGAGAAATAATTATTTTTATGTTTAAGAAACCTTGTGTGATGCTTAGTGATAATTCATTTCTGAAAGATATACATTGAGGCACAAAAAAAAGTAAAAAAAGGAATTATGCAACAAAAAAATCTCTAATTTTATTTTGATTAGGCTAGTGTCAAATTAAGAATAAAAAAGTTTCACAAATACATTAAGGATAACAGTTTCCTAGTTTTTTTATAAATGCAGTGAGTTTGTCTAATATAATTTTTATCATAATATCTTATATTTAACATTGTAATAAGCTTATAAATATAAGATAGTTACAATATTAAATAAAATTGATAAAATTAATTAATAAGATTAATAAATATAATTGATAGTGAATGCTTTATATAATATATTTTAATACAAACTAATATAAGATTTTATGATAAAATTTAATAAAGATAAATATATTAAATTTTTATCATAAGATCTTATATTTAATATCCTCGTATTATATATTGTTAGTAAAAATGAAATTAGACAGACAAATGTTTCACATACTTCTGAAATAATTAAACGAAATATTTTCATTAAAATATTTAAAACCCCTTTCTAAATTTTGCATTTTAATATAGTTAAGCTGCTTAGTTGCTTTTGAAAGACACCTGATGTTTTTAAAATTAAAGTACGCAAATAAAATAAGGTACTAATTCTTAATTAATATGAAAAAATCGAGAAATGTACGAAAACAAATAATATAATAATAATAATATTCCCTTATAGAAGATATAATTTCAAATATTTTTTTTTTTTTAAATCAACGATAGAAACTTTATATAAATATATTTTAATAATAATGTTCAAAATTCCTTTTATTAACATAAATTTAATTTAATTTAATGGATTTAAGAAAGTCTTTTAAAAATATGGCAAATACTTTTTGTACCCAGAGAAATTAAATATAGACTAATTGGTAATTTCGACAATTTTAATGGAAATAATAACTGTCATACATTAATTATCATGTATTTATCATGTTTTATATTATTGAAACATTTTAAAATTATTATATTTTTATTTTTAAAGAATACATCTGAGTACTTAAATATCGCATAGTTAAAAAATAAAGTTTTTATAAAGTAAAAATTAAATAAATAATTATAAGTAAAACTATTAATATTGTCGAATTTATTTAATTATCTCTAATTGCCGTTTTTATGTGCAAGTATTTTTTATTATTTATTATTCATTAGTAAAATTAAATTTTAAAGCAATTTTATTCAGCTACATATCACTAATTACAAGAATATAATTATCTTAATATAATAATCTTTATAATTAATCGCTAATAATATTTAATTTAATAATATTAATCTAATAATAATATTCTTTACTTACAAAGAACTATAACTAAAGATTATTGTAAAAACATGATTTCCAGCTTTTGATTAAAAAGAAAATAGCAATTATAAATAAGAGCTAAAATCATTAATTCTAAAAAGAACTTTACAATTAACTGTTCTACCCCCCAACAAATACATTAAAGAAATTTAAATCTGAAAAAATTCAAAAGTGCGAGTCACCTAATATGTTGATACGTGACTTGAGGGCAAAATATCCTGAAAATAATATAGCTCAATTTTACAAAAATTTCTTAAAAAATTATACAGTTGTGATAAGAAACTACACTCAACTCCATAAATTAAGGATAATTCAGAATCACACAGAAATTGAACTCTAAAATAAGAATTTCACCTGTAGAATTATCACACACATCTTGAAGAAGAATATGCAAATTACAGGAAACCACCAGATGGCGCGGATAGTACGTCACAATGACGAGAGTGTAAGAGAGGGATATATAAGGAATAGTGGCAAAGAAGTAAAATTGTTCACAAGCTCTTTAAAAGCCTTTCAATGCAATAACCGCCTAGTTATGACACAAAGGAAGCATTTGGATGATTTTTTACGTGGTAGATTTATCGGACGACTGGAATGTGGACGTACCCAGCTGGAAGTATCCGAGGAACTTGGAATCGCCCAGAGTGTCATGTCCAGGCTTTGGCAACGATTCCAAGAGGATGGTAATGTGAGTAGATGTTACAGCACAGGTCGCCCCGAGTTACAACGCTGAATGAGGACCGGTATTTAGCAGTTACTGCCAAAAGAAACAGACGGAGCACAACATCAGACCTGTCTCGTCAGCTCTCTTCAGCTACCGGTACGACAGTTTCAAGGCAGACCGTATACAGACGCTTAGGGCGCATTGGTCTATATGCTCGTAGGCCTGTCAGATGTGTTCCACTTACCGCAACTCACTGTCGCCTACGATTAGCCTGGAGTAGAGAGCATGCATTGTGGATACCGCAACAGTGGTCTTGTGTGATGTTTTCCGACGTGTCCAGGTTTAGTTTGCAGTCTGATTCTCGTCGGACTTTCATATGGAGAGCGCCAGGTACCCGTTACCACCAAGAGAACACCGTTGAACGACACCGTTACGGTGGTGCAGGATGGCTCGTTTGGGGAAGAATTATTCTTGGTTCCAGAACTGACCTGCATGTTCAGAGTGTAGCGATGACAGGCCACGTCTATCGGGATGTCGTTCTGGAACTACATGTACGTTTGTTTCGGGGCGCCATGGGTGCTGAATTTCTGTTTATGGATGACAACGCCCGTCCTCACAGTGCAAACATTGTAGACGAATGCCTTCAATTGGAGGATATCACCCGTATGGATTGGCCAGCATACTCACAGGACTTGAATCCAATAGAGCATGTGGGATATGCTTGGCCGACGAATTGCAACCAGTCAACCCCTCCCACCTGTCAACCGGAACTTCGGAGGGCATTGCTTGATGAGTGGTGTAATATTCCCCAAGATCAGATTGATCATTTGATACTCAGCATGCCTAGGCGTTGTAAGGCCTGTATTGCATCGTCCGGGAGACTATATTAACCATCATACTAACCATGTTATACTGTTTTTTGTAAATAGGTTCTTTTTTTTTTTTGAAATTTGCTCCATTCAGTAAAAATCGCAATTTTTATTAATTATGTCAAACTATATAGCATCTTTTTTGCTCTTTACCTTTTGTTTAATAAATAGACTTTACAAATAAGTCAAATTTGTTTTGCTTCTGTCTCTTTCTATGCCTGAACTTCATTATCCTTAATTTATGGACATGAGTGTAGTTGCTTTTTGTATTTTTGTGGGCTTGGCGTGAAAATTGGCGTGGCCTCGCGCAGTGAATTGCATCATCGTCGTTTTATAGCAATTAATCGGTAAAGAAATCGTGCTTTTATTTGTTATTTTATAATTAGGGATTTTCTAAAACTACATATTTTTAAATTAAACAATGATTCGCTTGGTTGTTTAAAAAACAACAAAATATAACGAATCTCGGATTTACATTTTGAATATTCTGAAATATTTATTTTTATAACGTGTTTTTAATACAAAATATTAGAAATGCAAAACGCTTAAATTTAACACTCATTAGCATCAGCATCAGTGGCGCAATAGCCCCATAGTGGGACAAAGCCGTCTGCCTACTGCCAGATTTCGAGACGAGGGATGCTTTCTTTTTTACGGAGTAGGATTATAGCCCTACGCCTAACAATCATATTAGACCGGGACCTACGGCTTAAAGTGAATTCCACTACAAACACCCATAAGTACCACCGGGACTCGAACCCGAAATCTGTAGCACCGACCGTCAGGCGCTAGTCACTCGGCCATCGGGCCCCTCTAAATTTAACATTAGACTATAAAAAAACATTTGTTTTACTATTTTTGTAATTATGAAATATTTCTTTAAAAATCATTCTATATTATCAATTATGTGATAAAGACAAATGAAATGCGTAATGTTTTTATTTAAAAAAATTATATTGAATATTTTTACGAATAAAATCCCAATAGCCTGCTCAGAAAGTTCCAATTCTTTAAAGAAAGCATTTGATAAATGAAACAGGTAACTGGCGTTCAACAATTTAAAGTGAAGTTATTAGCTTGTGAAGAAAGAATATTATACGTCGATATTCTTTTAACAGAAATTCAGGGTATTTTTGTCTAGATTATTTTTAAATAAGTACGCAGTTCGCATTTGTGAGTTTTTATTGAATGAATTTTAATTTTCAATAGTTCAAAATATATATATTAAGAATTCCTTGATGTCTTTCAAATTGCATAACAAATGAATTCATTTATACATTTCAAGGGAAAGAAATTTTTAAATCTCCTTTCAAAGCTTTTTGAATTATGTAGAATATAATAGAAAATGTCTTATCCCAATAAAATTAAGTTAGGAAAACTCTCAACATACTTTTGAAAGGAAATGCATTTTGTCTCACTTATGAATCAAATATATTATTCCGCCCGACTCGTTGCTCAGTGGTAACGTGTGCCGTTGGTCAGCATTAGGGCTGATTGAGGTGAGATTCAGTCAGCTGGTGTCATTGTTAGACACTGTTTCTAAAAACAAGGAGACTCAATGGCGTTTGTGATGTGCAACATCTTGTTCGTGAGTCGGATTACCTGGCGAGAGTTTTCGGGTTTTCTCCCATACGATACGCAAACGCGGGGCAGTTCCCCTAAATGTTCTCTCGGAAGATACTACTCTCCTTTTCAGCGACCTGGAGCCAAGTCAGATTTCTACCTACGAATGCACCATTACAACAGAAGTTTCCCCCTTTCCTTCCATTCATGGGATGTACGCTGAGGATTAGTCACAACACAACATATATTATTCTAACATAACATTGATAATTCTGAAACTCATGCTACACTGATAAGGGTGTCAGAAAGCATACAGGAGGGCCCAGATTCAAATCTGCAATATTGCAATAAATATATATAATATTGCAATGAAATTGCATTATCGTTAAAATACAATTTTAGCAACCTACAGCAATTTCCTTCACTCATCTTTGATAAGCTGTTCATGGCATATATGATTGGAAAAAAATGAAAATTCTTATATATATATAAAATGATATATATTATATATATATATATATATATATATATATATATATATAATCCATTTGAAAATATACGATTTTCAATTTCATTCATATTCATTTGTTAGTATCGGCAATAAAATATGAATAAATGATATGCTGCAATTTTTGAAATTATTTTCAAATAGAAATGTGTTTACTTTATTTATTATTCACTTCTTATTTTCAATCCTTGTCTGAAAGATGCCTCTATAAAGCAATGGAATACGAAATAAATTTTGTAGAAGATACAAATTCAGAAGTTCGGAGAATATACAAATGAATTAAATATTATTTTTATAATTAAATATTAGTTTTCTAATTAAATCTAATTTATAAGAAGAATTTGTCCAAATCTTTATTATCTCTTCAAATAATGAATAATAAAAGTTTTCAAAATTATTCCTGAATTCAAATACCAACAAAACTGTTTTAGAATCATAAAATTTCGTTGTTTAATAAAAAAATGTAAGACATATATTTTTATGAATTTACTTCCACTCTTCAAATTAAATTCAAGTCAAATTGAATTATTTCAATTTCAATCAAATTGAATTATTTCAATTTCAATCAAATTGAATGTATGCTTTTCATGCTGAAATTATTTTTAATTGCAGTTTTAACCATAATCATTTAAAAATTCCATATTATACATATATTGTATGCGTACATGGTGATCAGCAACATATAACATACAACAACGTGATCATTGTTACAACATATGATAGTGATCTAAAAATGTTTCATTTTCTTAGTACAAAAAATATATAATAATCATCATTAATTTAATTGTTTACCATTATTGTATTATCAAATATACAATTTTTACGAATTACAATTCGTCAAGCGATATTAATTTAATGATTTCATAATTAAATGATTAAAAAACAGCCTTGACTTATTTTCTGTATAGGTTCTATATGTAACTTGTTATTAAAATGCACATATATCTTAAGAAGGATTACTTAATTTGTTATCTAGTGATTTTGGTTACTATGCAATTTTATTATAAGTAAATATAGTATTAATGAATGTTTTATATCAAATCAAATCAATTAAAATTTTCTTTATGAGCTTAAAGAGATATGTACAAAATATAAACTATTTCTATAAATATTCGTCAAATTGTTATTATAAATACATAGCATTAAACGTTTCTCTACTAGTTCAAATTTTTTTTGTTACATTGATAGAAAATTAAAAATTTCAATCATTTCAATACGAAAGCTAGTTGCTACATCATAACACAGTTCTTATACAAAAGAAGATTGAAGTTGAATTAACTAATATTTATTTACATAATGGCATTTAAAAACGATCACAGGATCCCAACATACAATTCTAATATAATTTACAACTATTAACAATGTGCATCAATACAGTTTTGGACAAAAACCGTTATGTTTCGACAGGCTCAAAGCGACAGCCGCTAGATAACACCATGCTTGTAAAAAGCCAAAGTTCAGACTGAAACGATCCCCATAGGATGGAAAAATCTCGTGAGCTATTACGTGAGGTATGATGACTCACTGCTTTGCAGTAAAACAGGAATTGAGGATGATTTGAGCCAGATGTTCTTCTCATAGTTAAACCGCGCTTTCACCAACTCCCTCTGTTACAACTCTTACTGGAAACAGCATCACTTTCCTTTATTACACACACTTTCCTTAGAAGGGCAATTGTGGTGGTCTCTACTTCTGTAAACGGTTTTAATTCTGATATGTTCCAACAGGCGTGTCAGGACTGACCAAATTAGCAACTTCATATGTTGCCAGGGCCGGATTTTCCTATAGGCTAATTAAGCTTCAGCCTAGGGCCTCAAGATCAAGAGGGTCAAGACATTCAAATTGTTAGCAAAATTAGAATGACACTATTCTAAAAACAGTAAACACTAAAACACTGAATCGAAAATAAAGAGAAATTCTACACATATGACTAATAAACAAACATGAAAATGTATTGGTTAAGATCAACGCGTTCGGCTCATTGGCTCTGTTCGTATGTATATATTAGATTGCACCAAAGTATAGTTCTTACGTTCCAGTTATTTGATAGAAAATATGATAATTTTTATTGCATATTTTATTTTCGTGGGCCAAGATTTTATTACTTGAATTTTGTTTCTTTGTAAATGTTGTGTGTTATGTTTGATCAGTTATTGCTATAAGTACTATATAGGGTGCTGAGAATAAATGTCCAAATAAGTGTTCTCGACTTTTTTTGTGCCACATTTTTATAAGATTAGTACCATCACAAAATGTTTCCTTTAACATATGGATGTATATCACAGTAATGATGTATTTATATGATCTCTCATGTAATTTACAAACTTAAAAATGGGAGGTGAGTGGAAGCCTAGGGTAAGTGGAATAGCCCAGGCCTCTTTTCATCTAAATCCGGCTCTGTATGTTGCTGAAGATCTTTGAATAAGAATTACATCACGTTTTGGAAGAAATTTCTTTGTTTTCTTTTCATGCTCTTTTTTACTGATTGGATGCAAAACAACCTAAACCTTCTGACCAGGAGTAAAATAACTTTTTCACAATTTCTACTCATTCCTTAACAGTTTTGAGATTATAACCAAAATCTTTTAATTACGGCGTGATCTCAAGAACAAAGTTATTGTTGTCTAACACAGCCTTGGATCGTGAACAACTTCATCAGTTTTTAATTTTTTCTTAAAATCCTCAAAGTGCAGAAACATAAACTAACCCGAGAAAAACTTAAGCCATCCATATACATGAGATTAGCTTAAACACTTAACAAAATATTCTATATTCATATCACAAATATTTTAAATATAATATCATTTTTTCAAATCTTTTCAAAACAACAAAATAATAAAGTAATACTAAATCAAATTCTGAATTTTCATAATAATAGTAATAACTTCAAAATCAAATTATTATTCATAAATACACATTATATTCAAATACCTAAATATTATTTACTTTTCTGAAAATTTTGTAAAACTTTTACCAGAACTGTAACAAAATTATTTCAGAAACTTTCTTACGAATCGAAATCTTGTTTTCGTATATAAAACCTTTACACATCATATACAATTATGGAACACATATAAAACACAATATTATTAAAGAATAAGCATTGTCAAAGAATATAATAACTTTTCCTACCCCTTTGCCCGCAGAAATAATATTGTAGATATGCATAGAACAAATGCTTATTTCTGTTCACAGATCGAGTATATTTCATGAATTTCGCAGGATGAAAATAATGAATAATTCTCCACACGCGCAACTTAAATATCGATAGTCACAGAAAGCATACCCTAACAAGGATGAATTCTTTATACAAACATGCAAAACATGCAATTCACACACGAAAAGGATAAAAAGCTTATTTGAAATCTTACAATTTTTGCAAAACAATTCATTATTCAAGTGAATATTCCCTTCCTGTGTCTTCATAAGTAATCCATTGACTGGCAGCTGGCGTGCCGATTAAGGAGTACCAGTGGGGATAGACCCTTTAACCTCCTCATCTTAATTCATATATAATTTTTACAATTTTAATTGGCTGCTTAAATGTTAGTATATGATAAAAGATAAAATTCCAAAAAATTATATAAAGGATACTGTAAAAAATATGAATAAAAGTAAGATACAAAATAAAAATTAATTTAAATTCGGTTCAATTAGGGACCAGTTGCCGACGCCGTAAACTATAGTTGAATGATAAAATTATGGTGAATCACATATATATATTGAAGACAACACCCTTTCCGCCATTTTGTGAAGAAAAGGAATTTTCCTTTTCCAACAGCTTCTGTTCTTTACAAGCAAAGTCAACACAAATAGTTGGTTTCATAGTTGGCCATAGTTGGTTTCTTCTCCCACGTCGGGTATCAATTGTAGAACCCAACGTTCCTCAGCTAGCTCAAATTTATTTTTACATCGAGAAAAGATTAAGGATTTCAGTTATATAAAAAGAAGAAGGGCTAGATATTTCACGATGACGCAGTTCTTGTAAGCAGAAGGCTGAAGTTCAACTAACTCATATTTATTTATATAATGACATTTAAGGGTGGCCTGATCGTCGAATGGCTAGCGCTCTGTCACACGGTACCGCAGGTATCGGGTTAGAATCCTGGCTGTGCCATAGATGTTTTGTAGTGGTTCGGAATCCACTAACAACGTAGGTCCCGTTATAATAGGATCGTGGTGCGTTGTGGGGGCAGTGTGACTCGTGTCCTTAGCATATCTTCAAGTTACACACGCCCCTGGTTGGTGCTAAATGAGTAAGAGCTGTGCAGCCCTTGCTTTATGGCATAAGGATTAACTGTCTGTATTGTCAGCCGCATTAGAACAACAACATAATGACATTTAAGGCGATCACAGGAGCACAACACACAATTCTAAAATATTTTATAAGTATTAACAGCGTGCCGCAATACATTTTTATGCAAAAACCCGTTACATTTCGACATGCTCAAAGGGACAGCAGAAGATTACACAATGCTCGCACGAAGCCAAAGTTCAGACTGAAATTAAAATGGCTGTCATGGCATGGGGAAATCACGTGAGCTATTACATTGAGTATGACGTTTCACTTCTTTGCGTTGAAACTGGAATTTAGGATGATTTGGAGGCCAGGGTTCTTCTAACAGGGAAACCGCTCGTTACAGATATAAATAATAAACATGTACACTTACGTTTATAAATAATTAACTTATATAAATAATAAGCTCATTTAAAACAAGAGTTTTTAAAATATTCATTGTGTAAAGATGTAACTTTTTATTTAATCAATGTATTAAACGACCAAAAAAGTCAAAATTTAAGTTAAGTTAAATTTTGATTAATTTGACTATTTTACTGTTTCTTATTTTAAAATTATTATTATTTTTTTTTTTAAATATTTCTGACTA
Source organism: Caerostris extrusa (assembly GCA_021605095.1). NCBI lineage: Eukaryota > Metazoa > Arthropoda > Arachnida > Araneae > Araneidae > Caerostris > Caerostris extrusa. The sequence goes on along the minus strand of BPLR01008582.1, from coordinate 5,987 downwards.
ATTAAATATTACATAATACAAAAAAGTTTTTATAAAGCTAAAATTAAATAAATAAATTTTAATTGAAAGGAAAATAATTAACATTAAAGAAAAATTGTCTCGCATTCAATAATCTCTAATTGCTGTTGTAATATTTTTTACTACTTCATTCTTAATATATTCATTAATTAAATTAATTTAAGAAACATTATAAGCTAGATTTCGCTTATGTAACGTAAGATGATTATAAAGAAACATGATTGAATTTCCAACTTTTTTGGTAAAAAAGGAAACTATTAATTATATCTAAGAACCAAAAAATCATTGATTCTAAAAGAATTTTTACAATTAACTTCTCCATCACTCGAAAAATACATCAAAGAAATTTCAAAACTTTTCATACTTTTCAAGAGATAATCGAAGAAATTTGCCATCGCTTTATTTTCTTCTTAATTAATCTTCAAAAATAAAAAATGCATCATTAGAAACAAGAAAAATTGATGCTTTTTATATTACCTTCCTTTCTTTACTTACGTGATTCATCAAAGTAAGGTGAACAGTCAAAATCCCCAAAATATATTTATTTTAGAATGGCCAAAGTAGTGAAAATCAATGTATTAAAAAAATGCATTATGTGTGCACCCATATATTCAAAAATTAACTGTCGAAATGATGAGAAAAAAATTAGCTTTTTTTAAAAATAATATTCTTGTGAATGTATGACAGATAGTGTCTGTTTTACAGCTGACAGCCGATTATTAATAGCAGAGCAAACTAGACTCTTAGTTGGCGTTGTTAGCACTTTTTTTGGTTCAACTTACATCTGCGAACAGTTTATTTCTAAGATAAAATTGACCAAACACAGCACTAGTAAAATAAATATTTTTTATTGATTTTATTTTTTGTTTCGTTTATATTTATATACTTTTTATATTTAATTTTAGTGTTATATATTTCTTTATAATGTGCGTTTAGTACCACTATTATTATATTATTTATGTTTACATGTAAGAATAATAGTGAACACAAAAACAAGAATAATAGTGAACTTATTATGTTTCAATTTTCCACTCCAAAATATCTATAGTGGGTTCTAAATCTAATATGCGGATATAATATTATATGCTGCCCGCGGAATATGATACATTTCCAAAATGGCCAGCAGATCATTTGGATTAGCCACCCCTACACTAAGGAGATAGTGTTACTTATGAAGATTAGATAATAATGATTTACAAAACATTTCACCAACTCAAGAATTTTAGCTACTTTGAGATTTGCAAATCCAACTTTCATGACGCCAAAAACATTACGAAACTTTTTAATTGGAATAAAATAAACTCCACTTGGAATGATAGCTATTTAGATAAACATAACTTCAAAAATCAAGATGCCAGAAGCACTATTTGGTAAATTTGATTAGGAAATAGGAAGGAAAAGACATTTCCCCTGCTTGCTCATACATCAAAGAAATTTCAAAACTTTTCATACTTTTCAAGAGATAATCACTGAAAATTGCCATCGCTCTATTTTCTTCTTAATTAGTCTTCCCAAAATAAAAATGCTTCATTAACAAGTAATATGAAAAAAAAAAAATTTTAAGTCAATTCCTACTTTTTCACTGTATTGCAGAAAGTCCTTTATAAATAATTTTCATTCAATTTTTTTAAGTTCATCAGGCGCCATCTATTATTAGATACATGCAACTTAAATCTAAAAAACTAAAATTAATTAAATTTAATTTAATTAATGAATTAATATTTGAAAAAACTATATTAACATCAAGTGCCATCCACTACAAGTTTTAAAAATGTATTTGAACTTGAGTGGATTAATAAAAGTATTTTATTCAAGATTGAAAATTTGAACAAGATATATATAGGAAGAGTGTGAACTAATAGTAGAATTGAAAAAATAAGAAAAACTTGATACTCTTTCTATAACCTTCGTTTCTTACATACATGATTCCTCAAAGTAAGGTGAACAAATTAAAACCCACAAAACTTTCATAAATTTTTAATGCCACTAATTGAAAGTGTTACTTTTTTAAAGATTAGATTATAATGATTTACAAGACATTTTACCAACTGAAGAATTTAAGCTACTTTGAGATTTGCATATCCAACTCTCATGACGTCAAAACATTACGAAGCTGCTTTAATTCGAAAAAATAAGAAAAATAAATAAGAATAAGAAAGATAAATAAAAATAAGAAAAATAACTAAAAATAAGAAAAAAACTTGATACTCTTTCTACCTTCGTTTCTTACATGATTCCTCAAAGTAAAGTGAACAAGTTGAAATCCACAAAATCCTTTCATAAATTTTTAAATTCCACTAATTGATAGTGTTACTTTCAAAGATTAGATTATAATGATTTGCAAAAGATTTCACCAACTGAAGAATTTTCGCTACTTTTAAGGTTTGCAAAAATCAACTCTCATGACGCCAAAACATTACGAAGCTCCTTTAATTCGAATAAAATAAACTCCGCTTGGATCAATAGCTATTTAGATAAACATAACTTCAAATATCAAGATGCCAGAAGCACTATTTGGTAAATTTGACCAGGAAATAGCCGGAAGGAAAAGACATTTCCCCCTACTTGCTTCTTCAAGACATTCTGGTGAAATGTTGCTGTGGGGGAAAAATGTCAAGTTGTTCAAGACGCCATATTTAACCATCCATATTCTTATCCGATTTCATCTTTTGAAGAGATTCTTTTATGTTTAATTGGTGAAAAGATAATTGCCCTGTTGTCTTTTAATTGAGATTGATTGGATGGAAAATTGATGTTTTAGATCATTAAAAAACAGTTTACTTGTTAAATGTTTTTCTTTTTTTATTCTTAGCATAAGCACTTTTGCTTACTTTATCATTTTTTCAGAATAAAATGTAAGCAACATTTAAAATATAGTTTAAATTATTGAATAGAATAACATGTATTGTAAAAAATAATTATAAAAATTAGTCTTTAATTTTTCTTTATACGAAAACATGAAATAATTCCTATAAGCTTTGAAATAAAGGAACTTACAATTTTGACTTATTTTACTATAAATTTCTCCTATTTTGCTGATTTTTTTAAGTATCAGTTGAAGATAGGATAGTACAATTATTATTTTAATAACAAAATTATGAAAAAGGAAATTTCAAATATGGTATCATATTTTGAAATTTAATTTTATTACGGTTAAACATTTTGGAGCAAGAAACACTAAAATTATTAATAAAACCATCAAAATATTATTACCAAAATTATCGAACCAAATTCCTTTAAGTATTTTTACAGAAATCGTGTAAAAAGCCAAATAAGTCTAAGCTATTATATAACATATAGACTATACAATATCTTTAGCTATAGCACAAAATATGTTATACATATCATATATATCCTATACATATATACATAACTTAAGTATAGGCTAAATAAGATATATATAGCTAATATTGTACTAGCATGTAGGGAAAGTTGATCAATACAATTTTAACATTGAATAAAATATTATTGAATAGTACTTATTTGTTAAATCTACCATGATAGTGAATTAAATTATTTCACATACCCAAACTGTAAAATTTATTCTTATATAATTTATAATAATAAAATATCTTTGCATACCGTACGTTAGTTACCGTAGGACGTCCGTTAGCTTTTTCTCCCTAATGCTCATAGGAAACATTATTACAGATACGCATGCGCAATTAACCTATGTGCATGCGCTAGAGAGAAAAAACTAACGGACGTCCTACGTAACATTTTATGCAAAAACTCTATTATCTCAAAAAAAGGACGTAAGAAAGAAATTCTGTGGTAGGAAAAACCGAATTTTGTACACATTTACTTATAAAATATTTTAACAATTATTTCTTTTATTGCTCTCTTTTTTTACAAGCTGTACATGTATTAAAAAATTAACCATTAATTAACTGTAAGCAATAAAGAATACTAACCGCTTAAATATGTTTTTTACAAAAATATTACTGGAAAAAAATACATTTACATAAAAATAACATACACAGTATTAGAAAACATTGATAAAAACGCGTTTTAATTACAGAACAATAATGTGATAGAAAAAACGTCTTTCATTTTTTTTTTTTTTTTTTTTTTTTTAAATCGAGGTGTAGCTTTTTCTTAATGTTTCGCTTGTTTTAAAATATAAAGAATGTAGTATTGAATGTACCAAATGTTTCGTACGAAACCAAATCTTTTGTTTATAGTTTTTATTATTATCATTATTATTTCTTATTTTTGAAGCATAAAGCGTCTTTTATAGGCTCTTCACAAATCTCTTTGATTTACTTAAAACAAAGGTGATTTAAAATAAAAAATAGTTTCTTGGACATTATTTTATTTTTATATTTAGAAATACTACTGGTTAAATTTCTTTTTTTTTTTTTTTGAACTGCATACCTCAGACATTTTTTTACCCATTTAAAAAAACGAAGTACAAATTTATCAAGATTGTTAGCGCCTATTTAAAATAATTAACTGAGTTTCAATTTACAATATACATTTAAATTCAAAGTAAAAGTAAAAGGAAATAAATGTTCTAGTACTTAATTTATTGTTTTTTTTTCTTAACTATTAAGTACCATCATGAACACTTTCTGTAAATTTAAACACGTCTTTGTATTTTTGTTTTTTGTTATAGTTTAAATTAATTTTATAACTTTCAAATTAATACTTAATTATTTTTGATTCTTCTTTATTTAAGTTTAAATTAAGTACATAATAAAATAGTAGAAAATTATTCAAATTTATAATCATCATCATGTATAAAATATAAAATATAAAATATCTATAGCACGATATAAATTGTATATATCGCATATATCCGACATATAACTTGAGTATAGACTATATGCAATATACTCGTATATAACTACTATTGTACTAGCATCTCGTGAAAGTTGATTTAATAGAATTTTAACATTAAAGAAAATACTGTTTAATAGTACTTATTTCTTAACTGTACCATGACAGGGAGTCAAATTACTTCACATATATTAATTGTAAAACTTATTGTTATAAAATTTTACAATAACAAATTATCTCAAAAATAATTTTTTAAAATATCGTTGGAAAACTGAATTATGTACATATTTTACTTATAAAATATTTTTTTAAATTATTCAGTTTTTCTTTCAAACTATTCATTTATTAAAAAATTAACCAATAATTAACTGTAAACTATAAAAGAATGCTAACTACTTAAATATATTTTTTACAAAAATATTTGCACAAAAAAAAAAGCACATTTACATAGAAATAATATACACTGTATTTAAAAACATTGATGCGTTTTAATTAATGTGATAGAAAAAACCTCTTTCATTTTTTTTTTTTTTTTAAATCGAGATCTTCCTTTTTCTTAATGTTTCGCTTGTTTTTTGCTTTAAAACATAAAGAGTGTAGTATTGCATGTACCAAATACTCTGAACGAAACCAAATCCTTTGTTCATAGTTTTTTATTATTATTATTATTATTTCTTATCTTTATGAAACATAAAGCGTCTTTTACAGACTCTTCACAAATCCCTTTACTTTACTTAAAGCAAAGATGACTTAAAATAAGGAATAGATTTTAAAATTATTTTTAAGGATTAATTTATTATATGTTTAAAAATGCTACTGATTAATATCGTTTTTTTTATAATTTTATTTATTTATTTTCATTTTTATTTTTTATTTTTTTTTTTTTTTTTTTTTTTTTTTATTTTTTTTTATTTATTTATTTTTTTTTAAGCATACCTCAGAAATTTTTTTTTAACCATTTAAAAAAAGAAATTACAAATTTATCAAGATTGTTGGCGACTATTTAAAATTTATTAGTATAATTATTTAAAATTTATTAATATGATTTTTAAATATCAATTTGCCATATATATTTAGATTAAGAAAATAAAATAAATGTTCTAACGCAATTTATTGTTTTTTCTTAACTATTAAAAATACCATCTAGAATACTTTCTATTAATTAAACACGTCTATGTGGTTTAGCA